>JAUPTC010000431.1:0-50000 GCA_030762895.1 Sophora flavescens
TTACTTTTGATTGTAAAGAGAGAGGGAGTCTCTGAGTGATTAGGGTGAGGTATCCCTAAGGTTGAACATTGAGGCTCTTCACAAGAGTGTGGTATCTGGAGGTGAAGGAGTGCTCTGTGATGTAAAGGTTTTTCAAGCTACCTGGCAAAGCTTATGTGTTAGTGTGTGAAATCCCATAGGTGGAGTGGCGACTGGATGTAGGTCATAGTGGTGGTGACTGAACCAGGATAAATCTGGTTGTGTAGTATCTCTAAACTCAAACTCCTTTACTTTATGTTTATGATTCAAGAACCTGCAACTTTGATGTTTAAAGTTTAAATATAATTCCTGTTCTTGATCTGTATAAACTGTATTTTGTTATTACTGAGTTATTGAACCTGAACCTATTTGTTATTAATCTTTCTTATCCTCATCACCTTCTATTCAAGATTTTGTAAAAACCCTTCATCAATTTTATAAAAGATCCTGAGAACACAAATCCGCAACTCTGATTTATAAAACTTTGTGAAAAAGAAGGCAAAAGTCAGAAGCTGTCACGGCCGTGATCGAGCAACAATTGAGAGAAAAAAGGCAAAAGTCAGAAGCTGTCACGGCCTAGCCGTGACACCCGTCACGGTCGTGACATGTTAATGGAGCCAGACCCCCTCTTGGCAGAATCAGTCACGGCCAAGCCGTGACGGCCATCACGGCCGTGACAGATCATTTGTTGAAGGCAGAAGCTATCACGACCTGCCCGTGATGGGTATCACGGTCGTGATGTTCCAATATTTGAATGCGCGCCAAGGCAGAAAGTCTCACGGCCAGGCCGTGACGGCCATCACCGTCGTGATGCGAAACTTGATCTATAAGAGACACGGCAGAACAGAGAAAAAAACAGTTTTGAAACCCTAAACTCTCTTTCTGAACCAGGAGCAGTGGCACAAGGAGTCCATGGAGTTTTTCCTCCCTCTCTTCTATATTTCTTTGGTTGTAGCTATGATCATGAGTAGCTAAACCTCCATTGTTGGGGTTAGGTGTAGCTATCTCTGATTTCTCATGTATCTGACTTGATTTTGTAATATATTTTTTACTTCTCTATTGAGTGATTGATTGTCTATGCTTAATGCTTGTTGTGGCTTGCACCCCCATGACTCGATTAGTGTTTTGATATGCAATTGGAAAATTCGTATTAGAACCGGGACTGAGATCAATCACCTAGTAACCCTTGCGTCTAGGAATGGATTTAGGTTTACTAGTAATCACATGATCCCTAATCTTAATGCGAATTCACTAATCTAGGCCACCTAAGGAATTAGGGTCTATTAGTGGATTTAGGCTCTTGTCATCCGAGGAATCGGGACTTGAGTAATTTAGTGAATTGATTGTCATAATTGAAGTAGAAACTGTTTATGAATCATGTCATTGCATGGGGATGAAGTTTAGTGAACCTAATCCCAGTGTTGTTCTTATATTTGAAGAATTCCTTTAACCGCCTTCTGAGTGTTCGACAAAAACCCACAAAGAACTTTTTCTCTTATTTTGAATGTTTTAGGTTTTAAATCTTATTTGGGCTTGGTAATTATTATCGAGCTCCCTTCAATCCAAATATACGCTTAGATAGTAATTGATTCGGTACGTGTTAGTAATTGTCACAATCCTCGTGGGAACGATAAACGGTCTCACCACCGTATTACTTGCACGACTAGGTATACTTGCCTAGATTCGTCCAACAAGTTTTTGGAGCCGTTGCCTGGGATTTGTGTTTCAATATTAGCATACCCATTTCGGTTACTAATTTAAGCAAAAGTAAAGAAGAAAAAAAAATTGTGGTAATCTGTTTGCTGTAATTTTTGTGTTTTGGTTTGCTGTCATATTTTTCTGGTATACTTGCTGTTTGTGTGATGACTTTTACTGCTGACACTCTTGTTTGCTAGACTTTTTGTGTATGTGAGGTACTATCCCAGCTGACCAACTCCTCCACGATCCTGAGATTGAAAGAACAGCTAGGAAGAATCGAAGGCAAGTAAGGGAGCAGAAACTGTTAGAACAGCAAGAAGAAGAACAAGAGACTTCCACCTCTCAAGTTCAGCAAGAAAACTCATAATGGCAGGCAATGATGAAGGTGCCCCACCACGGAGGACACTTGGTGACTATGGCAATACAAATATCAATCGGCATGTCACTAGCATAGTGAGACCTCCATTGAACTGCGCAAAATTTGAAATCAAGCCAGCTCTCATCAACATGGTCTCACAAAATACATTTGCTGGATTGGAGAACGAAGATCCTAATAGTCATGTTTCCAACTTCCTGGAGTTGTGTGATAGGAGCAAGCAGAACGGTGTTTCCGATGATGCACTTCGCCTCAGATTGTTCCCTTTCTCGCTAAGAGATAGAGCCAAGTATTGGCTCCGATCTCAACCAAGTGGGAGCTTCAGTACATGGGATTAATTAGAGGCAAAATTTCTTGCAAGGTTCTTCCTCACCTCAAGATTTGTCAAGACAAGGGGTGACATCATAAGCTTCGCTCAACAAGAAGGTCAGACTCTTCATGACGCCTGGGAAAGGTTCAAGGAATTGCTCCGAAGATGTCCAAATCATTGGTTTGATGATCTTACTCAAATGCAAACATTCTGCAATGGATTGAGGCCGTCAACCAGGTATATGTTGGATGCCTCAGCTGGAGGGTCCATGAACACAGACAACAGAGGAAGCGTTGATTTTGATAGAGGCTATGGCATCGAATGATTATTTGATGCATCATGATCGGGGTCCCACATCAAGAAGGGGAATGTTGGAGTTAGATTCACAATCTGCACTTTTGGCTCAGAATAAACTCATGACACAACAACTGGAGTCCATTACCAAGCAACTCGCTCAATTCCCACAATAACTCCAAACTGTTCAAGGGACAACCATGCCACCTCAACAGGTAATACGATGTGATTTTTGTGGAGGTGATCATGATAATGGAAACTGTGAGGCGCCACCTAGTTCCCATGAGGAACCTAATTATATGGGGAACTATGGGCGGCCAGGCAACAACCAATACTCCAACAACTACAACCAAGGATGGAGGAATCAACCGAGTTTTGGTTGGAAACAAGATGCCGGACAAGCAAGCCTCAACCCACACCACCACCTCAAGACCGGATTTCTATATTGGAGAACACCCTCAATCGATTCATGCAAGTGTCCATGACAAACCAGAAAAACACAGATGCGTCTATAAAAAACTCGGAGGTCCAATGTTGACGGATCTGGGCAAGTATACCCAGTCGTGCAAGTAATACAGTGGTGAGACCGGTTATCGTATCCACGGGGATTGGATGTCAAGTACAAATTCACAAGCTCAGCAACTATCTAGACTAAAATATGAATCAAGAGAAATCAAAACACAAATCAAAAGGAATAAAATCTTTTTGTCTTTTTGGGGACTTTTAACAAACACTTGGAGTGCAGAAAGATATGTTGGGACTGGACTTCACCAAACCTCTAACTCATGTACTACCAGGACTAGATACCTCCCATTCATGCTTCAGATATGAAAATCAATCCACTAAATTACTCAAACCCCGATTCCTCAGATGGCAAGAGCCTAAATCCACTAATAGACCCTAATTCCTTAGGTGGCCTAGATTAATGAATTTGCATTAAGATTAGGGATTACGCGATTACTAGTAAACTTAACTCCATTCCTAGATGAAAGGGTTACTAGGTGATTAAATTCAGTTCCGGTTCTGATACGAATTTCCCAATTGCATACCAAAACACAAATCGAGTCATGGGGGTGCTAGCCACAACAAGCATTAAGCACAGAAAATTAATCACTAATATGAAGACATGAACATAGAATAATCAGTCAAGATAAATACATGTTAATCAGTTTGGCTACATCTAATCCCAACAAACAGGGATTTAACTACTCATAAAAAGAGAATACTAAGAGAAAGAGAGAAGGGATGAAGCAAACTCCATAGAAGGATCCTCCAATCTTCTTTCGGTCCCAGAGCAAGGAAAACTTCCCCTTCAGGGTTGGAAACCTCTTCCAGCCGCAGCCTCCAAATGCTTCCTCAAACTAAAACTAAAAACTCAAAAAACTCTCCCAGAACTCTAAAACTGTTAAGTTCTGCCCTAAAACAGCAACTTATACCAATCAGTTCTGCGCTCGCTCGCGAGGCGAATGGTCTCTCGCGAGGCGAAAGTTAAAACCTGATGTTTCAGAAATGGATCTCTCGCGAGGCGAGAGTGTCTTCGCGACGCGAAACCGAGAAAGTTGCATTTTCCTGGCACAGTCAGCTCTCAGGTTCGTGAGGCGAATTGTGATTCGCGGGGGGAGACTTCAGAATTCTACTTGGCTCAATTTATTCTCTTTTCAAGCTCTAAATCCATCAAAGCTTCATTATGGCCAAATCTGCACAGTTTTCCTTAAGTTCCTGCAAAATAACACCAAGAAACCGCTTCACCCGTTCCAAGGGAAAATCTAACTAAAATCAAACAAAGGATGCCTAATCTATATGAAAAATGCATGCAAAAGTGTATATGAAACATCATGTAAAATCACACTATCATCCAAGTTGGACAAATTGCAAAGCAGCTAGCGGAGCAATCGAGCAGCAGTTTTTCAGGTAATACTCAACCCAATCCTAAAGAGCATTGCAATGGTATTGTGTTGAGGAGTGGTAAAAGCCTCGAGGGAGAGAGTGGTGAGTCCTTGGTGAAAAATCATAGAGTTGATGAAAAAACAGAGGTGAATGCTGAAAAAACTGATTTGAATAAGGAAAAAGGCAAAGAGGTTGTAGTAGAGGAGGAAGAAAAAGACAAGAGGGAGAAGCTAGTGGATGAGAATTCAATTTTGAGGAGAACTAAAAGTCAGATTTTGAAAGATGGAGACAAGACTCAAGTGATCCCCTCTTATGTGAAGTTGCCCTATCCTCATTTGAGCAAGAAAAAAGAGAAGGAAGAACAATTTGCCAAGTTCCTCGACATCTTCAAGCGGTTACAGATCAACATACCCTTTGCTGAAGCACTAGAGCAGATGCCAACCTATGCAAGGTTCATGAAGGAGCTGCTCACAAAGAAAATAAAATTCAAAGAAGGTGAGACTGTTGCCTTGACAGAGGAGTGTAGTGCGATACTTTAGAGGAAGCTACCTCCAAAGCTTAAAGAACCTGGTAGTTTTACAATCCCTTGCACTATTGGGAGCGTTGCTATTGGAAAGGCCTTATGTGACTTGGGAGCGAGTATCAACTTGATGCCGCTTTCAATTTTGAACAAGCTTGGAGGTGGCGAGGTGAAACCAACAAGGATGGCATTGCAACTAGCTGATAGATCCATCAAGCGTCCTTATGGTATCTTGGAAGATGTTCTGGTAAAGGTGGATAAGTTTATCTTCCCAGCGGACTTTGTGATTTTAGACATGGAGGAAGATGCAGAAGTTCCGCTCATACTGGGGAGACCTTTTCTAGCGATTGGTTGCGCTTTGATAGACGTACAAAAAGGCCAGCTGCAATTTAGAGTGCAAGATGAAGAAGTCACTTTCAATGTATTTGAGGCTATGCATCGCCCAAGTGATGAAGAGGATTGTTTCCGCATGGACATTGTGGATATAGTGGCTAAAGAAGTCGTTGCACATCAGCACCACTCCTCTACTCCTGAGAAAAAGGAAAAGCTCAACAAGAAAACAACTTTGAAGCTCTGCAAGACAAATGATGCAGCAATTGTTGATGAAGTTGGATCTGCTCATCATGTGAAAACAGAACCTCCACCGGGAGGGAGTAAGGAAAAGGCCACGAGGCTCAGAGTAAAAAGGGCAAAGCGGAAGCGCAATTATTGGCCTTATAAGCAAAAACAGCTCTTCGGAGGAGTTCCATTGAAGAGAAGTGTTCTTGCACTTCTACGCCCAGCAGACCCCGGTTAATTGAAAGAAGCACGTAAAGCTAGTGACGTTAAAGAAGCGCTTATTGGGAGGCAACCCAAGTTTTCTTTTCATTTTCCTTTTTGATTTTGATTTTGCCCTCTTGATTAATTTGAGAATATCAAGAGGAAAATATCATAGATTAATAGGTTTGTTAAGTGTTTTCAGGAAAAGGAGGAAGGAGAAGCAAAAAGGGAAGAGACAACAAAGTCAGTAACCATCACGCCCAGGCCGTGGCAGTGGTCACGGCCGTGATGAGCCAGAGTTGAAGATCAAAAAGGATCACGGCTTAGCTGTGATACCCATCACGGGCGTGATGGAAGGACCCTGAAGATCAGAGAGCATATCGTGATGGCGGTCACGGCCGTGACAGGCTACCCCTATGGACCAGAATGCATCACGGCCTGCCCGTGATAGGCATCACGGCCGTGACCCAATTTTCATGCAATCCCTTCTGACTAGGCATGTGAACCAGCACCCGATACCGCCTCGGTAAGTCATTCTAGTTTTTCCTTCCTCTCTCCAACTTGATTATTTACATTGGGGACAATGTAAGTCCTTTATCTTGGGGTAAGGGTATTTTTGCATTGTTCATGTTGCATTCATATAGTTTTGCATGATAGCTTTGCATGATTCACATGATTAGATTGCCCCTTGCCTAGGTTTTGCATCCAATTGTGAGAACTAAGTGCCAAATAACTTGAGATAGTGAATTCTTGAACCCAATTTTTTTTATTCTTGTGATAAGGCTGCAAATGAAAAGGCTTGAGATGATCTGTGATGGTTGATAATTAGCATATGGTTCTGTAGATTTGTGTTTCTCACTGATTTTTGAACTACTAAATGTGAGATTTTGAGCCAAAAGGGGTCCTCACTAAATCTACCCCATTCTTTGTGTTAGAGTGTTATTCCTCTTGGATTGCATTTCTCTAGAACTTGACTTGAAACCGTTTTGAAGCTTAAAAATTTTTGAAAACATTTTTGAAAATGATTGAGGCACTAGGTATTTTTCTGGCCTTCTGAGCTTTGAATGGCTAAATGCTACCCCTTAGTTGCCCAATTTTGAGCCTACATGAATAAAATACTTTTCTTGGTACCTTGAAATATGTGGATGAATGATGCTTGATAAGGGACCTTCTAAAGTATTACAAAAGGGTAAAAAGGTAGTTGAAAAAGTTGGGATGAGAAAATCAGAAAAAAATGTTTCTCTTGAGCTGATAATCTCCCATTCTCCAAATAAAAGAAAAATAAATGAAAAAGAAAAATCTATGGAGAAGGGGATGACAAAAGAAAGTGAGAAATGAAATAAAAAGAAAGAAAGAAAGGTGGAAAAAGGAATCAAAACCCAAAAAGGTATTTTAGAAGGTCATGCTTTGCAATGCTTGTTTGTGTTTAGCCCTTTTGAAATTTCCTTTTCTTGACTTCCCCACCTAACGATAAATCCCATGGCCCCGTTACAACCAAAGCAAAAAGACCTCTTGATTCTTAATTGTTTTCATTTATAAAGTAGAGATTTGGTTGATAGTCAAGCTTATGGTAGAATTCATTCTTTGAGGAAATTGAGCGAATGGTCTTATTTCCCTAACACTTGAGTGAGGTGAGAAAGAGAGCCAAGCAAATGAACAAGCTTGGGGTGATCTTCAGGTGAGAAAGAGTGCCCTAATCGGTGAGAATATGAGTCTAAGAAACCTAAGCCTCTAATTGGACTTGAACTGATTGTCTCTTACTGAATTATTTGAGATGCATGTTACTTGGATTACTTGCTACTCGGGTTCTTGGTTCACTATCTGTAATCTGATTGTCTATATCTTCTGGCCATAGTGATTGCTTGAGGACAAGCAATTGAGTAAGCTTGGGGTGATTTGATAGTGTGATTTTACATCATGTTTCCTGTATACTTTTGCATGCATTTTTCATATAGATTAGGCATTCTTTATTTGATTTTAGTTAGTTTTTCCCTTGGAACGGGTGAAGCGGTTTCTTGGTGTTGTTTTGCAGGAATTCAAGGAAAAATGCTCAAGATTGGCCATGATGGAGCTTGGATGAAGACAGAGCTTGAAAAGTGAAGAAAACGACCCAGGTAGAGCCCATCACGTCCTAGCCGTGATGACCCTCACGGCCGTGATCGAGCAACAATTGAGAGAAAAGAAGGCAAAAGTCAGAAGCGGTCATGGCCGTGACATGTTAATGGAGCCAGACCCCCTCTTGGCAGAATCTGTCACGACCAACCAGTGACGGCCATCACGGCAGTGACAGATCATTTGTTGAAGTCAGAAGCTATCACGGCCTGCCCGTGATGGGTATCACGGCCGTGATGTTCCAATATTTGAATGTGCGCCAAGGCAGAAAGTGTCACGGCCAGGCCGTGACGGCCATCACGGTTGTGACGCGAAACCTGATCTATAAGAGACACAGCAGAACAGAGAAAAAAAACAGTTTTTGAAACCCTAAACTCTCTTTCTGAACCAGGAGCAGTGGCACAAGGAGTCCATGGAGTTTTTCCTCCCTCTCTTCTATATTTCTTTGGTTGTAGCTATGATCATGAGTAGCTAAACCTCCATTGTTGGGGTTAGGTGTAGCTATCTCTGATTTCTCATGTATCTGACTTGATTTTGTAATATAGTTTTTACTTCTCTATTGACTGATTGATTGTCTATGCTTAATGCTTGTTGTGGATAGCACCCCCATGACTCGATTAGTGTTTTGATATGCAATTGGAAAATTCGTATTAGAACCGGGACTGAGATCAATCACCTAGTAACCCTTGCGTCTAGGAATGGAGTTAGGTTTACTTGTAATCGCATGATCCCTAATCTTAATGCGAATTCACTAATCTAGGCCACCTAAGGAATTAGGGTCTATTAGTGGATTTAGGCTCTTGTCATCCAAGGAATCGGGACTTGAGTAATTTAGTGGATTGATTGTCATAATTGAAGTAGAAACTGTTTATGAATAATGTCATTGCATGGGGATGAAGTTTAGTGAACCTAATCCCAGCGTTGTTCTTATATTTGAAGAATTCCTTTAACCGCCTTCCGAGTGTTCGACAAAAACCCACAAAGAACTTTTTCTCTTATTTTGACTGTTTTAGGTTTTAAATCTTATTTGGGCTTGGTATTTATTATCGAGCTCCTTTCAATCCAAATATACGCTTAGATAGTAATTGATTCGGTACGTGTTAGTAATTGTCACAATCCTCGTGGGAACGATAAACGGTCTCACCACCGTATTACTTGCACGACTAGGTATACTTGCCTAGATTCGTCCAGCAGTCCTTATGGTGTCCAGGTACTTTTAAACCTTGGGATGTATCTATTTATCAAGTACTTGCAATCACCCTGACAGTGTAGTTTGGCCCATTGAACTTAAGACTTGATGCTACTCAAGTGTGAGTCGGGTTTCCACCATTATTGATCATTTAGATATGGGCTTGTCCCATTCCTGATGATGTTTTTCCACATCATATCACTTGTCAGTCCTTTTGTCAAAGGATGCAGGATTTCTTTTACTCCATTTGCAATTAGTTCCTTGGCATAACTATGTCTTAGCCCAATGCTCCTGAAATTTTCATTATAAACCTAGCTATATGCCCTTGATAGTCTTGACTGACTATCCCATTGTATGGATACTGGCGCCATTAAAATTGGTATCTCATACAACAATTTTCTAAGCCATTCAATCTCTTTGTTACCTGTTGCCAATGCTATGAATTCTGTAGCCATGGTGGAATTGTCAATGTAAGTTTGTTTCTTGGATCCCCAAGAAATAACACCCCCACAAAGTGTGAAGACCCAACTGCTTGTTGAAGCATGGTCTTCTGTTTGAGTCACCAACTGGCATCCGTGTATCCTTATAATACCAAATGATACCCATTATAGTTTAAACTATAGTTCATTGTCCCCTACAAGTAGTTCAATACTCTTTTGAAAACATGACAATGGTCTTTGTTTGGATTACTTGTATACCTACTTAGTCTCCCTACAACATATGCAATGTTTGGCCAGGTACATATCATGGCATACATTAAACATCCAATTACTTTTGGTTATTCAAGTTGTGCTACTAGACTATCTTTATTTGGTACTAAATTAATGTTATGGCCAAAGGGAGTAGTGATAATTTGATAATCAAAGTGATTAAGTTTCTTTAATACATTTTTTATGTAGTGAGATTGGGGTAAACATATACTCTCACCATCTCTTATTGTTCTAATTCCTAGAACCACATAAGTTACCCCTAAGTCTTTCATATGAAAACCTCTACATAAGAAACTCTTAGTTTCTTCTACCTCATCTAGACCAGTACCAAATAACAACATATCATTAGCATATATCATGACCATTTTTCCACTATGGAATTTACTATAAATACACTTGTAAGATTCATTTATTTTATATCCATTAGCAAGCACAACTTGATCAAACTTTTCATGTCATTGCTTAGGAACTTGTTTTAGTCCATACAATGACTTCTTCAATTTACAAACTTTCTTTTCTTTACTATTAACCACAAACTCTTCAGGTTGTGTCATATACATCTCTCCATCTAATTCCCCATTCAATAATGACATTTTCGCATCCATTTGATGGATGACAAACTTATAGATTGATCCAAGTGTCAATAGCACTTTAATTGAAGCAATTCTTCACACATGTGCATATGTATCAAAATAGTCAATACCCTCCTTAAATCCCTTAGCAACTAGTCTTGCCTTAAACTTGTCAATGGTTCCATCTACCTTCATTTTCCTTTGAAAATCCACTTTCAACCTATTGGTTTGGAACTAGGTGGTATGTCTACTAATTTCCATATTTTATTCACCATTTATTGTGTCCATTCCCTCTTGTATATCTTTCTTCAAAAAATTGACATCTTGAGACTTATTTCCTCTTTAAATGTTTATGGATCACTTTCTATTTTCTAACAGATTTCCCATAACCGTGTGGGCTCTCTTGTTCCTTCAACAAGGAACATGAAAATACTGTATGGGCTCTCTTGTTCCTTCAACAAGGAACATGAAAATTCTTGGTCTATACTTTTCTCTTTTCTAGCTCTCTGACTTCTCCTAAGTTCTGAACCTTCCAAAGTATCTTTATTAGATACATTGCTTTATGGATTATGTGCATTCTTATGAATATTAACCATGTGACTTGGAATTAAGTTAAACCCATCTTCTTGAAATATTGCATCTCTAGACTCAATTACTGTATTTACAGGATGAGTCACTATATTCCATAATCATGAATCTATATGCTTTGCTATTTTTAGCATAGCCCAAGAACTCACATTTAGTTCCCCTTTCACCTAATTTGTTTCTTTTGGTTCAAGAACTTTTACTATATATTGTCCTACAACCTCAAACTTCGAAAAGTTTGAGAATGGGTTTTCTATTTTCCAGAGCTCATATGGAGTTATCTCATTCTGTTGTTTGTAACCCTATATAATATATAGCAAGTCGTCAACAAGGCTTTTCCCCATATCCTTTTTCTAAACCATCATAGGATATCATGGCTTTTACCATTTCTTTTTATATCCTAATTTTCTTTTAAACTATTCTAATTTGATTTGGAGAATAAGATTCAGTTGTTTGATCAACTATTCTAGTAGACTCATAGTAACTAGGGTTATAGAATTCTTCTATTCTTATAATTCCTAAAAGAATTTAATAAATACCCCATGACAAATAATTTCAATTTACCCACACTATATAGTAACAAATATAAGCATCAAACTAATGGGTAATTGAGAACACTTTTTCAGTCTAAAATCCATTTCCTTAATAGTTACTAACAGGTATTCGTAATTATTTTAAATCATGTATACAAGATATAAACAGGAATTATTAACCAATTATTCCAAATACATATTAAATTTAATGAACAGTCTAACAAGTCATCTAACTCTTGGACTGGTGGTAAACACACCGACCACCTTCCTATTGAACCTAGCGGACGCACTTTTTCAATTTTAAATTTTTTGTCTAAATTATAAATGTTCAAAATTGCAACTGAAAGGATTCGAACTCGTGCCCCAAAGGGAAACCGAGACAACGCTCCGCCACCAGACCAACATATCAACTGTGACTTTTGGTGAACCATTTTATATATTCAACATTTAACAAAAATGCAACCTTCCAAAAAGATAAACTTTTGGGCGTCACCTCCTACTATCAACCGGGTCAATAAAACCCATTATGCAGGAAATCGAGTTCACATGGCCCTATACCATTTTTAGGTCATTCTATCCCAATCTAAACTTATTTTCTTGTCTCTATGTTTTGGACTCAAGTCTAAACATGTTCTAGTAAAATCTAAATGATTTTCATTATAGAAAACAATCAAAACAATGACCCAATCATTTTTCAGTTTTCTATAACATTTCTTCATGAACATCCATGTCCATTTTAACAACTTAGAACAATGCAAAACACAACCAAAACATTTATACTTTCTACAAAATCAGGAAACAATTATCATCTTATATTCACAAAATGATCCATTCAATATAAGATTATCAACTCTAAAAGATATTGATTCTTTCATGAGACAACTTCATTCATGCATGCACTTTGTAACAGCCTGATTTTAATTATCTTTGTTCAACCGCTTAAAATATAATTAATTATATTTTAATCTGAGAGTTAGAAAGTGTTTTTGAATAAAACAAAATCATATTCATAGTCTACTTTATGGTAGAGGGTTACGATAAAATTTTGGGTTGAAAATTCAGACGAAACCCGGTCTGCGTTTTCACTGATAATAAAAGTTTACTGAGCAGAAAACCTAATTTTGAACCGTGAACAAAACGGTTAGTGTTTTTGTGATATTTTGTATGATATTGAAAATTTTCGAAAATTTGAGTTCGGAAATAAAATATAATATTTATTCCGGGTGAAATACGATCGGAAACTTGAACCGGATATGCAATGGAGCAGAGTAGGGAGCACAAAAGTGATGAGGTGACATGTGAGAGTGAGGTGACTTACTAGGGGGATGGCCTAAGTCACATCCTAAAAAGTGGTCATGATGACACTTTTTGACTTATAACATATTATATGCTAAAAACCCATTTTTCTCTCTCTTCTTCAACCAAACAAGGCATAAGCCAAAACTTGGCCATCAAGACTTGCTTCTCCCTCTCTTTTTCATGCCACTCTCACCCCTCCCTCTATAAATACCCATTTCATTTTCTCTTCATCACTTTCCTACTTCTTCACTTTCTCATTTTTTTTTTTAAGTTTCTAACACTTAAAGTTTCCATTTTTACTTAGTTTCAAGCTTCAAGTTCTTCATACATTTTCTTTCTAGTTTCAAGGGTAACCCTCTCATACTCTTCTATTTCAAGTTTTACACTTATCTCATGAGTTTACTTTATGTCTTCTTAAAACGTTCTTAAAGCTCTTTTAACTTCTAAAATCTCTAGAAAATGGTAGAAAACTCTGTTTGAGTTGAAACCAATTTCTATGGACTTCTATTAATCTCTACTTTCATATTCTAAGAGCTTCTATCAAACAAACATCTCTAACCTATTTTTCCAAGGATGGCTGAAACTATGTATTAGTGGCCTAGGAAGTTTTGTTTCAACTTTTTGAAAGACGATCATGTAAAGAGCTTCTAGATACCTCTTTATCTTAAATATAAAGTATTGGAAAGTTTAAAGATTTCTAACCTATTTATCCTATAATGGTCGAACCTATGATGGTTGTGAACTTAGGATATTTTGTTTTCATTTTCCAATATGGTCATGGACTTGAGCTCCTTAATACATTTGGATGCTAAGTCTAAGAGATTGGAAAGTTTAAAGATTTCTAGCCTATTTATCATATGATGGCCGAACCTATGATGGTTGTGAACCTAGGATGTTTTGTTTTTATTTTCCAATATGATCATGGACTTGAGCTCCTTCATACATTTGGATGCTAAGTCTAAGAGATTGGAAAGTTTAAAGATTTCTAGCCTATTTATCCTATGATGGCCGAACCTATGATGGTTGTGAACCTAGGATATTTTGTTTTCATTTCCCAATATGATCATGGACTTGAGCTCCTTAATACATTTGGATGCTAAGTCTAAGAGATTGGAAAGTTGGAAATTTCTAGCCTACTTATACTAAAGAGGTCGAAACCTACCCTAAGTGGTTGGATGATTTTTATTCCATATTTTCAAGTTATAGCAATTTATCTAAGTTACCTAGAACCTAAATGATAAGTATCCAAAGGCTTATGTTGAGAAAAGAATCCTAACTCTAATTTGAATTAAATGGCCAAAACTAGCCTAAAGAGAACATAGATGAGTTTGTTTGATTTATTGGTTATTATGTTGATTGGTTGAAGGTGGAGTTAGTACTTTGTGGTGTGACAACTAGTAGCTTCGAGTTTGGGAGTTCGGTGATAACCCAGGTGGGGGAAAGAACCAACCTATCATCGGAATGGATAAGTATTAGATTATATAATAATTGTGTAGGGCGACCTAAACCCTACTAGTAGACGAGTAATTGACAAGACCAAAATCACATTGGAAACCTTTTTTGAAAAACCAATGGTGATTTGGGGATTGTAGGTTTATCGATATTAGGTTGATTTTATATTGTTGATGGTTGATTTGATTTTATTACCTTTATTGAATTGATTTTATGCTATGTTGGTGATATGGGAATATTTTGATTGATATTGTGTTATGCATGATCTGCCTGGTTTTTATTATTATACTTAGTGGATTTTAAGAAAAGATATATATGTTGTCTAAGAGATGATTGTTTTGGGTGTGAGGATAATGATGATTTAGAAGTGCCTAACCTAGATGATGTATGTTAAAGAGATGTTATGGCATAGAATATGTGTCAAGTTCTAATGGAAGGTTAAGGTACTAGGATGTTCTTAAAACGGGTTGGTGAGATTCAAGTATAGGTGTTGTTGTCCACAACTGTGTATTGGTAATATAATACACAGTGTATTGGTAATATAATGCACATAAAACTACTTCTGTGTATTGGTAATATAATACACATAAAACACTTCTGTGTATTGGTAATATAATACACGTAAAATCAAGAGTTCTCGCGAGACCACTTCCACCTTAGGGAATGGGGGTGGAACACCTTAACGGGAATGGAGGTGTGCACTAGGTGGAACATCCTAACGGGAATGAGGGTGTGCCCCGATGAAAATGAGGCATGGTGACAGGAGTGGTAGTGGCCACAATATCGTAAAGACATGGTGACAGGATTAGAGAGGTTATGTTAAAATAAAGTATTAGATTGCCTGAGAGTAAGGGTAGAGGATGATATATATTAACTTGAGGATGATTCGTTAGTTATATGTGTTGATTGTCTGTGACAATTACAGTATAATTTACTATGACTCTTTTCCATTTTTTGATGATAGAACTGTTTCTTATCCCCTATATGTTTTTGTATGTTGTATTTTATCTCCTTGTGGAATCGTATGAGAAGACCTTGTGGATGAGCGTAACCAGGCGGAGTTGGATGGAACTCCCTACGAACCGGAGGCTGGAGGACGAACTGTGATCCATGGTGATTAGGGTCTAGTTAGTTATGGCCAGTGAGTGCCGTGAGGCATATTTTTATTATGTTTTTCGCTGTTTAACACTTTGTCTAAGTATATGCCTGTGAGGGATCCTATTGATAGGATATCCTCAACAGTGTTTTGTAATATGCATAATATACTTATATTGTGATATGCCATTCTATATGAAGTTGTATACTTTATAAGTTAAGTTTTTAATTTTTATGTATTTTTTTTACGTTAAGCTTGCGATTTAGTAATTAAATAATGAGGTTTTAATCTAATGACACAAAGGGGCACAGTGGGGTGTCTCACACTTGATATAATCTATCATATATAAGACTTCTCCATCAAAATAGAACAACATACATGTATGCATCATAAGTCAAACATTTTCATGTTCATCGAAACTCACATACTTGAGTGGATTCTAAATCATACATATAAGGCTCTAACCATGTGACACCCTGAATTCCACCCAAAGTTAATAAATGTTAATGTGTTAGAATTATCTTATATATGCTTGTTATGCTTGTTCTTCATGTATAAGTTCATGTTCAGAAGGTTTAGCCTTAGGGAAGGTTCAATCGTTTTAGAGTCATTATAACATGTTTCACCGTTTTGGCCATATCTTGAGTTCTAGATGTCCGATTGGGGTGACATTTGATGCGTTGGAAAGCTAAGAGAATTATCTACAAATCGTATTTCAGTTGTTTTGGAAAAATTGGACTTTTTCGGCCTCACCCCACAAAAATCTAAAATTCAGCTTTGCATTTTTGGGTTTGCCCCGCGAATCCAGTTGACAGAAATTGGTTCGATGGCTCGCCCCGCGAATAATAGTTCGTGCCACGAATACATGCAAAACCAGAAAATGCATTTTAGGTTCTTTTTAAGCCCAAATCATGTTCCAACCCATTTTTAACCCCTAAAACACGATCTAAACCCTTGTCTATCATGTCCCAACACTCAGAGCTGCCTCCCTTCTCTTCTTTTCTCAATTTCCATCAACCGTCTCTAGAAAACTCTCTCAAGGTATTCCGTTCTTGCATCGTTCTTCACCATTCTTTGATAGGAGAACATCGCTACGAAGACGTGATCATCGCATTCACTGTTTAAACCTTCAAACAAGGTATGATTCATACACCCCATCCCTCTCGTTTCTTTCCCCTTTTGATTTCTTGGCCTAAGAGTATAATTAAGGTGTTTCCTTGTTGTTCTTGAGGCCGTAGATACGTGCTCATGAGACGAGACCCTAGAGGACCCTCTTTCTTCTTTTGAAACGCGAATCGCATACCAGGTATAGGGAGAAGAAATAGTATGAGAATGTAGGCTTGGGGGTAGCATAGGACGAAGGGTTCCCATAACCCTTTACGTTTGATAATATGTTTGTATGCCTATATGCTTATTTGCTATTCGATGTTAAAATGTTTATAATGACGATGTTGGCATGAGTCTTATTGATAAAGGTTGCCTATTATGAGTATGATGATAAATGAATGCCTTGAATGAATGAATTGCCATGTTTATGAGTTTGTGATGTATTGGCTGTTGAATGTTGTTATGAATATGTTAAATCTGTTAATGACGTTAAGGGAGGTTGTTCCCCTTTGTTCATAAGACTGAATTATAGTAATGAGAGTGAGGATTACCAAACGATTTAGTCAAGACCCTAGGGATTAATCTTTGAGCGATTAGGGACAATTAAATGAATTGAGATTAAAGGATTAATTCCCCTTTTGTAAGACATGGATATTTAATCAATATTAATGAAATTGATGATCACTGGATTAGTAAAAACCATTAGGATTGAATCTCGATTTTATTCCCAACGATTTGGCAAAAGGGTCTATGACCCTTCTGCCCAGACCAGCTGGGCGCGCACTTGAGCACGCCCCTGCTCAACAGGGAGTATACCCGTGCTCCCATTCAAATCCCATATTAGGGCGCACTGCTTAAGCATGTCCGTGCTCAACAGTCAGTTTGACCGTGCTTGACTGTGAGCTCAGCAAGGCCGTGCTGAGGGGGGAGCACACCCATGCTCGCCTATGCAGAATAGAATGCAGAACAATGCAGAATTAGGGGTTTCACCCCAAATTCTCTAAAAGATTTAATAAAATACCAACGGAACATGAAGACCAAAGACAAGTGATAAGATTTCTGTACCTTGGGAGCCTAGTGGCCAAGGGGGCCTTGATGCATGATGGTCAAGGTGGTAATCTCTAGTGCTTAATGGCTAGAGTGTTAATTAAAGATAATGTGGTACCTTGGTAGCCTAGTGGCCAAGGGGGACTTGATGCTTGATGGTCAAGGTGGTAATCTCTAGTACAGAACGATTAGAGTGTTTAATTAATGAATACGAAAGACAACGATGAATTGATGGTGTCAAAACTTGGGTAGCCTTGGGCCCAAGCGGAGGTGGTGGTTGTGCTTGTGTGTTTTGTTGAGCATGCATTCACGCATCGGAGATGATAGTGGAGGATGTTCAACATAGGGGAGGTCGTCTGAGAGTAAGATGATCTGGCCGTTCGCGGAATGTACAACCGTGGTGGCGCACCCGAGAATAAGGTGCGTCGGCTATCCTAGGGGTCCATCCGAGGTCCGATGGGTTCCCCCGGCGTTGGTGCTTATTGGCCAATGTGGAAATATAACTCCGAAGTTGACTTCCTGAGATAGATGAATCCAAATGCATAACAGAGTAGTGGAGCAGAGTTGCATTGCATAGCATACACGTTTATATTATGATGTTGATGTGTTATACTGCTGTTTGCTATCACATGATTGTTTGATGTATGCTCGTCTTGCTAACTGCTTCCTTGCCATCATAATTAAGCTATTTGATTGCCCCATAAAACCTTTGTTTCAACTCTACCGCAAATGACACGCCTTTCCAAACACCAAGTTGTAAGGAGATCTTCCAATTGGTGTCTTGAAAGCTGTCCTATAGGCCCACAAAGCATCATCTAACTTCCTTGACCAATCCTTTCGTGAATAGTTGACGGTTTTCTCAAGAATGCGCTTTAATTCACGGTTGCAGATTTCAACTTGCCCGCTTGTTTGGGGATTGTAGGGAGTTGATATCTCGTGCTTGACCCCATATTTCTGAAGTAGGTGGCTCATTCGTTTGTTTCAAAAAATGGGAACCACCAGGAAGGTAGGAATTGTCCCATGAAATCTATCCCCCAAACATCAAAGATTTCTACTTCAAGCATACATTGAAGAGGGAGGTCATGCCACCATGAAATGTTTCCATCCCTTTGGAAATGATCACATCTTTCCACAAAAGTGTGTGCATCCTTGAAGATAGTAGACCAATAAAACCTGTTTGGAGGACCTTTTTCGCGGTCTTCTTTCCTGCAAAATGTCCACCGTAGTCCGAGCTATGGTAATGCCACAACACGTTCCCAATTTGCTCATAGAGAATGCACCTCCGCAACAATCCATCAGAACATTGCTTGAAAATGTATGGATCTTCCCAAATGTAGTACTTGGCATACGAGAATAACTTCTCCTTTTGTTGCATGGTCAATCCTTCCGAGACCACCTTTGAAGATTTGAAGTTAGCCATATCCGCGAACCAAGGAGAAACTTTTTCAAAAATTGCAAACAATCTCTCTTCAAGAAATTCTTCCTTGATGTCTAGCAATTTCTCCTCGGTGTCGGGATTAACCAACCTCAAAAAGTGGTCCACCACTCCATTTTTCGAGCCTTTCCGGTCCTTGATTTCAAGATCAAACTCCTACAAAAGAAGAATCCACCGAGTTAGTCTAGGTTTGGCCTCTTGTTTTGTCATCAAGTGTTTTATCGCAGCAAGATCGGTGAAAACTATAATTTTAGACCCTACTACATAAGATCTAAATTTATCTAATACAAATACCACTGCAATGAGTTCTTTCTCATTGGTGGAATATTTAGCTTGTGCCTCATTTAAAACTTTACTTGCATAATAAATCATATGAGCTAACTTTTCCACTCTCTGTCCTAAGACCGCCCCCACCGCATAATCACTTGCATTACACATGATTTCAAAAGGTAATTCCCAATTGGGCGTAGTGATTATGGGTACGGTAACAAGTATATTTTTCAAAGTATTGAAGGAATTTAAATATGAAGTATTAAACTCAAAGGATATATCATTCACAATAAGGTCACATAGGGATTTCACTATTTTGGAGAAGTCTCGGATGAATTGTCGGCAGAAGACGGCATGTCCTAAGAAACTCCTCACCCCCTTCACATGGGTTGGAGGGGGTAGCTTTTCGATCAACTCTATCTTTGCTCGATCCACTTCAATCCCTTTTCGAGAGATTTTGTGCCCCAAAACTAAACCTTCTCGAACCATGACATGACATTTTTCCTAATTAAGCACAAGGTTGGTTTCTTGATACCTTTCTAGTATGCAAGCCAAGTTCTTCAAACAATTATCGAAGGATGCCCCAAAAATCGAGAAGTCGTCCATAAACACTTCGATGAATTTCTCCACCATGCCTGAAAACATAGAAAGCATGCACCTTTGGAAAGTCGCCGGAGCATTGCATAACCCAAAAGGCATCCTCCTATAAGCAAAGACTCCATAGGGACATGTGAAGGACATCTTCTCTTGGTCCTTTGGATCCATTACAATTTGGTTGTACCCGGAATACCCATCTAAGAAGCAATAGTACTCATATCCGACCAACCTCTCTACCATTTGATCAATGAAGGGAAGAGGGAAGTGATACTTCCTTGTTGCATTATTTAACTTTCTACAATCCACACTAACTCTCCACCACGTGAAGGTCCTTGTTGGTATCATCTCATTGTTCTCATTGACTACCACGGTTGTGCCACCTTTCTTCGGGACCATATGAATTGGACTAACCCAATTACTATCCGAGTTTGGATAGATGATTCCGGCATCCAAAAACTTAATCACCTCTTTACGCACCGCCTCTTTCATGATGTGATTTAACCATCTTTGTGGTTGAACCACTGGTTTGTAATCATCCTCCATCAAAATTTTGTGCATGCATAAAGAAGGACTTATACCTTTCAAATCCGGAATCTTCCATCGAGTGGTGGATTTGTGTTCCCTAAGAACCCTTAAGAGCTTGTCTTCCGCATCCTTTTTCAAGGAATTGCTAATGATGACTGGGTGATGTCCCCCCCCCCCCCCCCCTCAAAAATACATACCTTAGGTGAGTTGGGAGTTGCTTCAACTCTGGTGTCTTGTTTTCCTCTTGCGCTCATTCCTTGTTAAGATATTCTTTTTGGCATTCTTCCTTTTGGAGATTTGGCAAACCTTCCATATTCTTCAAGCACTCAAGATAATCTTCATATTCTAAAAGGACTTCTTCTTCATCTTCAATATAGGATTTTACCAACACTTTTGCAAGTGAAGAACCGTGGGCTTCTTGTGTGGCTATAGATTTCACAATTGGTTCTACCACATCAACACTGTATACACGTGATTTCTCAACGGAATGCTTCATTGCTTCAAAAACATTAAAAACCACATTCTCATCTTGCACCCTAAGTGTGAGCTTTCCTTGTTGCACATCAATCAAAGCGTGTCCGGTGGCGCCAAGAAAGGCCTACCCAATATGAAGGGGATCTCGGCATCTTCATCCATGTCTAGCAACACAAAATCCATCGGAAAAATGAACTTGTCCACCTTCACCAACAAATCCTCCACCACCCCATAGGGGTATTTAATCGAATGATCCGCTAGTTGGAGTGACATCATAGTACCTTTGACCTCTTGAATGCCAAGCTTCCTCAACATGGATAGGGGCATTAAGTTTATGCTTGCCCCTAAATCACATAGTGCTTTCCCAATAGTCATATCTCCAATGGTGCATGGTATGCTAAAAGAGCCCGAATCCTTCAACTTAGGAGGTAATTTCCTTTGAAGAATTGCACTACACTCCTCGGTTAAAGCAACCGTTTCCTTATCCACTAACTTCCGCTTCTTGGAGAGAAGATCCTTCATGAACCGGGTATATGATGCCATTTGTTCCAAGGCCTCCACAAATTGAATGTTGATTTGAAGCTTACGGAAAACATCAAGGAACTTGTTGAATTGCTTATCTTGTAATGGCTTCTTCAACCACTCTGGATATGGTACCGTCATGAAAGGAGGGAGATCCTTGCCTTCAATCCACTTCTTCTTTCGGAATTCTTCATCCACTAATTTCAACCTCCCCTCTTGCTCTGGCACCTTCTCACTAGGCACTTCTTCATCCTTAGCTTTCTCTTTCTCTACCCGTGGTTCTTCTGCAATTATGACTTCAAGAGAACTAGTCCCCCCCCTTTGATTCCAATGCCTTACCGCTTATAGTTGTCACAACATTGCATTGGTTCTTGGGGTTGTTCTCTGTATTACCTGGAAAAGAGCTCGGAAGAAGCTCATTCAATTGCTTTGCAAGTTGTGCTACCTGAGCCTCAAGGTTCTGGATTGCTACCCCGGTATGAGTTGCTAACTTGTCAATGGTTGTGTCTGTATGAACCGTCAACTTCTCAATGGCAGTCGTAGTCTTCTCAATAGCCAATTCCCATGGTTGCCTACCACCATCTGTGATCTGCAACTGATTAGGCCTAGGGAGAGCTTGCTGAGTATTGTTCTGTTGAATGCCATAATACTGCCTTTGATTCTATTGTTGTTGCCCGGCCAAACCACCACTGGTGTTACTCCAAGAAAAACCCGGATGGTGTCTCCTGATGTTCCAATTCCGCCCATTGTGGTAGTCATTCTGCATGTTTCTCTGATAATCATTGCACTGTGGTATGGTGTCATAGATTTTGTGAAGCGAGTCCACACGCTCCTGAGAAAAGTTTGTAGATGATGATGAGATTCATGTCTCAAGTATGCTTCCGTGAAGAACATCTCCACCCATTGATTGAAAATGTTGCAAACGTTTTGATGTTATGTATGCTTTTCTAGGATTTTGATGTAAGTCATAAGTAACTTAGTTTGGTTTGATGGCTTAACAAAATTAAGAAGATAACAATGCTAAACCTAAAAATAGAAATAAATTAGAGTTATTATCAAATGCCAAATGTTGAAAAATATTTTTAAGGTATAAGTAATCACATACATAGTTGTATATTGGTCTACTTTAAGGAAAACTTGAAATTCCATCTAGAGTATTCAAATACCAACTCATGTAAGCCATTATAAATGAAATTTAGCAATTTTTGAAGGGAGTATTCGAATACCTCTGTGAGTATTCGAATACTACCTATTCTGTTAAGTTTGTTGGGTTCTGTTATAGGGAGTATTCGAATACCCAATAAGAGTATTTGAATACTCACCCTAAAATTCAATAAAACTTCAGTTTTTCAGCTCCAATTGAAGTCTATATAAAGGGTATGTCTTTAAGAGTTTTGGCAACTAAATCATATTCAAAAATATACTGTTATAATACCAAAGTAGCAAGCCATCTACTTAACCTTTGTTACAAGTGATCTAGAAGCTTACAAGCTTTGATGCACAAGTGTTTATAGTAGTGTGATTTCATATGATAATGCCTGTACATTTTTGCATGCATTTTTCATATAGTTTAGGCATATTTGATTTGATTCTATTAGTTTTTACCTTGGATCGGGTGAGGCGGTTTCTTGGTGTTGTTTTGCAGGAATTCAAGGAAAAATGCTCAAGATTAGCCATGATGGAGCTTGGATGAAGACAGAGCTTAAAAAGTGAAGAAGATGACCCTCACGGCCGTGATCGAGCAACAAGTGAGAGAAAAGAAGGCAAAAGTCAGAAGCTGTCACGGCCTAGCCGTGATACCCATCACGGTCGTGACATGTCAATGGAGCCAGAGCCCCTCTTGGCAGAATCTATCACGGCCAAGCCGTGACGGCCATCATGGCTGTGACAGATCATTTGGTGAAGGCAGAAGCTATCATGACCGTGATGTTCCAATATTTGAATGCGCGCCAAGGCAGAAAGCGTCACGGCCGGGCCGTGATGGCCATCACGGCCGTGACACGAATCCTGATCTATAAAGGAGCACGAGCAGAACAGAACAAAGGAATTTTTTGAACCCTAGAATATTCTCTCTGACACAGGGGCGGTGGCACAAGGATTCCATGGAGTTTTTCCTCCCTCTCATCTATATTTCTTTGGTTGTAGTTATGATCATGAGTAGCTAAACCTCCATTGTTGGGGTTAGGTGTAGCTTCTCTGATTTCTCATGTATCCGATTTGATTTTGTAATACAGTTTTAACTTCTTTATTGAGTGATTGATTTTCTGTGCTTAATGCTTGTTGTGGCTAGCACCCCCATGACTCGATTAGTGTTTTGATATGCAATTGGGAAATTCGTATTAGAACAGGGACTGAGATCAATCACCTAGTAATCCTTGCATCTAGGAATAGAGTCTGGTTTACTAGTAATCGCATAATCCCTAATCCTAATGCAAATTCATTAATCTAGGCCACCTAAGGAATTAGGGTCTATTAGTGGATTTAGGCTCTTGTCATCCGAGGAATCGGGGCTTGAGTAGTTTAGTGGATTGATTGTCATAATTGAAGTAGAAACTGTTTATTAGTCATGTCATTGCATGGGGATGAAGTTAAGTGAACCTAATCCCAGCGTTGTTTATATATTTGAAGAATCCCTTTAACCGCCTCCCAAGTGTTCGACAAAATCCCACAAAGAACTTTTCTCTGTATTTTGTTATTTTAGGTCTAGATCTTATTTGGGCTTCGTATTTATTATCGAGCTCCCTTCAATCCAAATATCCGCTTGGATAGTAACTGATTCGGTACGTGTTAGTAATTGTCACAGTCCTCGTGGGAACGATAAACGGTCTCACCACTGTATTACTTGCACGACTGGGTATAATTGGCCAGATTCGCTCAACAAGTTTTTGGCGCCGTTGTTGGGGATTGTGTTTCAATACTAGCATACCCATTTCGGTTACTAATTAAGCAAATTTTTTTTTGTTATAAAGCTGTTTGCGGTCATATTTTCTGGTGTATTTGCTATTTGTGTGTTAACTTTTACTGCTAACACTCTTGTTTGATAGACTGTTTGTGTATGCGAGGTACTATCCCGGCTGACCAACTCCTCCACGATCCTGAGATTGAAAGAACATCTAGGAAGAATCGAAGGCAAGTAAGAGAGCAGAAACTGTTAGAACAGCAAGAAGAAGAACAAGAGACTTCCACCTCTCAAGTTCATCAAGAAAAACCCAGAATGGCAGGCAATGGTGAAGGTGCTCCCCCACGGAGGACACTTGGTGACTACGGCAATACAAATGTCAATCGGCATGTCACTAGCATAGTGAGGCCCCCAATTAACTGCAACAATTTTGAAATCAAGCCAGCTCTCTTGAATTTGGTTGCACAGAATCAGTTTGCCGGGTTGGAAAAGGAAGATCCTAATAGTCATATCTCCAACTTCATTAAGATATGTGATATGATGAAGCACAATGGTGCCTCTGAGGATGCAATCCGCCTAAGGGCGTTTCCCTTCTCTTTAAGGGATAGGGCCAAGGCTTGGCTCCAATATCAACCAAGGGGGAGCATCACCACATGGGATGATTTAGAGGCAAAATTTATGGCAAGGTTCTTCCCCACCTCAAGATTTGTAAAGACAAGGGCTGACATCGTAGGCTTTGCTCGGCAAGAAGGTGAGACTCTTCATGACGCCTGGGAAAGGTTCAAGGAATTGCTCCTAAGATGTCCAAATCAAGGGTTTGATGATCTTACTCATATGCAAACAATCTGCAATGGACTGAGGCCGTCAACCAGGTATTTGTTGGATGCCTCAGCTGGAGGGTCCATGAACACAAAGACAGTAGAGGAAGCACTGGTTTTGATAGAGGCCATGGCATCGAATTACTACTTGATGCATCATGATCGGGGTCCGACATCAAGAAGGGGAGTGTTGGAGTTAGATTCACAATCTGTACTTTTGGCTCAGAATAAACTCATGACACAACAACTGGAGTCCATTACCAAGCAACTCGCTCAACTCTCACAACAACTCCAAACTGTTCAAGGGACAACCATGCCACCTTAACAGGTAATGCGATGTGATTTTTGTGGAGGTGATCATGATAATGGAAACTGTGAGGCGCCACCTAGTTACCAAGAGGAAGCTAATTATATGGGGAACTATGGGCGGCCAGGCAACAACCAATACTCCAACAACTACAACCAAGGATGGAGGAATCAATCGAGTTTTGGTTGGAAACAAGATGCCGGACAAGCAAGCCAGCTTCAACCCACACCACCGCCTCATGACCGGATTTCTATATTGGAAAACACCCTCAATCAATTCATGCAAGTGTCCATGATGAACCAGAAAAACACAGATGCTTCTATAAAAAACTTGGAGGTTCAAGTTGGACAAATTACAAAGCACCTAGCGGAGCAATCTAGCAGCAGTTTTTCAGGTAATACTCAAACCAATCCTAAAGAGCATTGCAATGCTATTGTGTTGAGGAGTGGTAAAAGCCTTGAGGGAGAGAGAGGTGAGCCTTTGTTGAAAAAGGAGAGGGTTGCTGAAAAAACAGATGAATGCTGAGAAAAGTGAGTTGAATGAAGAAAAAGGCAAAGAGGTTGTAGTAGAGGAAGAAGAGAAATGCAGTGAAAAAGACAAGAGGGAAAAATTATTAGATGAAAACTCGATTTTGAGGAGAACTAAAAGTCAGATTTTGAAAGATGGAGACAAGCCTCAAGTGATCCCCTTTTATGTGAAGTTGTCGTATCCTCATTTGAGCAAGAAAAGGGACAAGGAAGAACAGTTTGCCAAATTTCTTGACATTTTCAAGAGATTACAGATTAATATACCCTTTACTGAAGCACTAGAGCAGATGCCAACCTATGCAAAGTTCATGAAGGAGTTGCTCACAAAGAAAAGAAAATTCAAATAAGGTGAGACTGTTGCCTTGACAGAGGAGTGTAGTGCGATACTTCAGAGGAAGTTACCACCAAAGCTTAAAGATCCTGGTAGTTTTACAATTCCTTGCACTATTGGGAGTGTTGCTATTGGGAAGGCCTTATGTGACTTGGGAGCGAGTATCAACTTGATGCCGCTTTCAATTTTGAACAAGCTTGGAGGTGGCGAGGTGAAACCAACAAGGATGACATTGCAACTAGCTGATAGATCCATCAAGCGTCCTTATGGTATCTTGGAAGATGTTCTGGTAAAGGTGGATAAGTTTATCTTCCCAGCGGACTTTGTGATTTTAGACATGGAGGAGGATGCAGAAGTTCCGCTCATACTGGGGAGACCTTTTCTAGAGACTGGTCGCGCTTTGATAGACATATAAAAAGGCCAGCTGCGATTCAGAGTGCAAGATGAAGAAGTCACTTTCAATGTATTTGAGGCTATGCATCGCCCAAGTGATGAAGAGGATTGTTTCCGCATGGACATTGTGGATATAGTGGCTAAAGAAGTCGTTGCACATCAGCACCACTCCTCTACTCCTGAGAAGAAGGAAAAGCTCAATAGGAAAGCAACTCTGAAGCTCTGCAAGACAAATGATGCAGCAATTGGTGATGAAGTTGGATCTGCTCATCATGTGAAAACAAAACCTCCGCCGGGAGGGAGTAAGAAAAAGGCCACGAGGCTCAGAGTAAAAAGGGCAAAGCAGAAGTGGAATTATTGGCCTTATAAGCAAAAACAACTCTTTGGAGGAGTTCCATTGAAGAGAAGTGTTCTTGCACTTCTACGTCCAGCAGACCCCGGTTAATTGAAAGAAGCACGTCAAGCTAGTGACGTTAAAGAAGCGCTTATTGGGAGGCAACCCAAGTATTCTTTTCATTTTCCTTTTTGTTTTTGATTTTGCCCTCTTGAATAATTTGAGAAGATCAGGAGGAAAATACCATAGACTAATAGGTTTGTTAAGTGTTTTCAGGGAAGGAGAAGCAAAAAGGGCAGAGACAACAAGGTCAGAAACCATCACGCCCAGACCGTGACACTGGTCACGGCCGTGATAAGCCAGAGTTGGAGATCAGAAAGGATCACGGCTCAGCCGTGATCCCCATCACGGGCGTGATGGAAGGACCCTGAAGATCAGAGAGCATCACGGCTTAGCCGTGATGGAGGTCACGGCCGTGACAGGCGACTCCTATGAACCAGAATGCATCACGGCCTGCCCGTGATAAGCATCACGGCCGTGACCCAATTTTCATGCAATCCCTTCTCACTAGGTATGTGAACCAACACCCGATGTCGCCTCGGTAAGTCGTTTCGGTTTTTCTTTCCTCTCTCCAACTTGATTATTTACATTGGGGACAATGTAAGTTCTTAAGCTTGGGGTAGGGGTATTTTTGCATTGTTCATGTTGCATTCATATAGTTTTGCATGATAGCTTTGCATGTTCACATGTTTAGATTGCCCCTTGCCTAAATTTTGCACCCAATTGTGAGAATTAAGTGCCAAATAAATTGAGATAGTGAATTTTTGAACCCAATTTTTCATTCTTGTGATAAGGCTGCAAATAAAAATGCTTGAGATGATCTGTGATAGTTGATAATTAGCATGTGGTGCCGTAGATTTGTGTTTCTCACTGATTCTTGAACTACTAAAATGTGAGATTTTGAGCCAAAAGGGGTACTCACTGAATATACCCCATTCTTTGTGTTAGAGTGTTATTCCTCTTGGATGCTATTTCTCTAGAACTTGACTTGAAACCATTTTGAAGCTTAAAAATTTTTGAAAACATTTTTGAAAATGATTGAGGCACTAGGTATTTTTCCGGCCTTCTGAGCTTTGATTGATGAAATGCTACCCCTTAGTTGCCCAATTTTGAGCCTACATGAATAAAATACTTTTCTTGGTACCTTGAAATACTTTGTTGAATGATGCTTGATAGGACCTTCTAAAGTATTACAAAAGGGTAAAAAGGTAGTTGAAAAAGTATGGGATGAAAGAATCAGGAAAATATTTCTCTTGAGTTGAAAATTTTCCCCTTCTCCAATCAAAAGAAAAACAAAAGAAAAAGAAAAATATATAGAGAAGGGGATGACAAAAAAAGGAAATGAGAAAAAAGAAAGAAAGAAAGAAAGGTGGAAATATGAATCAAGACCCAAAAAGGTATTTTAGAAGGTATGATATGCTTTGCAATGCTTGATATTTTGTGTAGACTTTTGAAATTTCCTTTTCTTGATTTCCCCACCTAACGATTAATCCAATGACCCCGTTACAACCAAAGCAAAAGACCTCTTGATTCTTAATTGTTTTCATTAATAAAGTACAGATTTGGTTGATAGTCAAGCCTGTGGTAGAATTCATTCCTTGAGGAAATTGAGCGAAATGTCATATATCCCTAAATACTTGAGTGAGGCAAGAAAGAGTGCCAAGCAAATGAACAAGCTTGGGGTGATTTTCAGGTGAGAAAGAGTGCCCAAATCAGTGAGAATGTGGGTCTAAGAAACCTAAGCTTCTAATTGGACTTGAACTGATTGTCTCTTGCCGAATTATTTTAAATGCCTGTTACTTGGATTATTTGCTCGAGTTCTTGAATCACTATCCATGCTTTGATTATATATCTCTTCTGGCCTTAGTGATTGCTTGAGGACAAGCAATTCAATAAGCTTGGGGTGATTTGATAGTGTGATTTCATATGATAATGCCTGCACATTTTTGCATGCATTTTTCATATAGTTTAGGCATATTTGGTTTGATTCTATTAGTTTTTACCTTGGATCGGGTGAGGCGGTTTTTTGGTGTTGTTTTGCAGGAATTCAAGGAAAAATGCTCAAGATTAGCCATGATGGAGCTTGGATGAAGACAGAGCTTAAAAAGTGAAGAAGATGACCCTCACAGCCGTGATCGAGCAACAAGTGAGAGAAAAGAAGGCAAAAGTCAGAAGCTGTCACGGCCTAGCCGTGATACCCATCACGACCGTGACATGTTAATGGAGCCAGAGCCCCTCTTGGCAGAATCTGTCACGGCCAAGCTGTGACGGCCATCACTGCCGTGACAGATCATTTGGTGAAGGCAGAAGCTATCACGGCCTGGCAGTGATGTTCCAATATTTGAATGCGCGCCAAGGCAGAAAGCGTCACGGCCTGGCCGTGATGGCCATCACGGCCGTGACGCGAATCCTGATCTACAAAGGAGCACGAGCAAAACAGAACAAAGGAGTTTTTTGAACCCTAGAATATTCTCTCTGACACAGGGGCGGTGGCACAAGGATTCCATGGAGTTTTTCCTCCCTCTCATCTATATTTCTTTGGTTGTAGTTATGATCATGAGTAGCTAAACCTCCATTGTTGGGGTTAGGTGTAGCTTCTCTGAATTCTCATGTATCCGATTTGATTTTGTAATACAGATTTTACTTCTTTATTGAGTGATTGATTTTCTGTGCTTAATGCTTGTTGTGGCTAGCACCCCCATGACTCGATTAGTGTTTTGATATGCAATTGGGAAATTCGTATTAGAACCGGGACTGAGATCAATCACCTAGTAATCCTTGCGTCTAGGAATAGAGTCTGGTTTACTAGTAATCGCATAATCCCTAATCCTTATGCAAATTCATTAATCTAGGCCACCTAAGGAATTAGGGTATATTAGTGGATTTAGGCTCTTGTCATCCGAGGAATCGGGGCTCGAGTAGTTTAGTGGATTGATTGTCATAATTGAAGTAGAAACTGTTTATTAGTCATGTCATTGCATGGGGATGAAGTTTAGTGAACCTAATCCCAGCGTTGTTCATATATTTGAAGAATCCCTTTAACCGCCTCCCAAGTGTTCGACAAAATCCCACAAAGAACTTTTCTCTGTATTTTGTTATTTTAGGTCTAGATCTTATTTGGGCTTGGTATTTATTATCGAGCTCCCTTCAATCCAAATATCCGCTTGGATAGTAACTGATTCGGTACGTGTTAGTAATTGTCACAGTCCTCGTGGGAACGATAAACGGTCTCACCACCGTATTACTTGCACGACTGGGTATACTTGCCCAGATTCGTTCAACAATAGTGGATTCTCTAAACATATGACCGGAGACATCTCCAAGTTTTCCCATCTATCTCCAAGGAAAAGTGGTCATGTCACATATGGAGATAACAAGGGTAAAATTTTTGGAGTGGGTAAGGTTGGTAAGAATTCTAATACCATAATTGATAATGTGCTATTGATTGAAGGTCTAAAGCATAACTTGTTAAGCATTAGTCAACTATGTGATAAGGGCTTGATTCTAATGTCAATAACATATATATGCTTGATTTGAATGAAATATCATCTTCCATACAGTGCTTGATTAGTAAAGATGATGATGCATGGATATGGCATAGAAGAATTGCACACATTCACATGGATCACCTTAACAAACTTATCTCTAAGGATTTAGTGATTGGTTTGCTTAAGATAAAATTTAACAAATAAGGTTTATGTGTATGCCAAAAGAGTAAACAAACTAGAGTTAGTTTTAAACCCAAGAATGTTGTTTCTACTTCTAGACCTTTGCAATTGCTTCATATGGATTTATTTGGTCCTTCAAGGAGAATGATTTTTGGTGGAAACTATTATGCTTTAGTGATTGTTGTTGATTTCTCAAGATTTACATGGACATTGTTTTTAGTTCATAAAAGTGATGCATTCCATGCTTTCAATAAACTTGCTAAAGTGATTCAAAATGAAAAAGATTTGAAAATAACATGCATCAGAAGTGATCATGGTGGGGAATTTGAAAACCATGAATTTGAAAGTTTTTGTGATAAAAATGGAATTGAACATAACTTTTTGGCTTCAAGGACCCCTCAACAAAATGGAGTTATTGAGAGGAAGAATAGATCCTTAGAGGAGTTGGCAAGAACCATGTTAAATGAATCTAGTCTACCTAAGTATTTTTGGGCGGATGCGGTTAACACCGCTTGCTATGTGTCTAATAGAGTACTTATTAGACCTATCTTGTTGAAAACTCCTTATGAGTTGTATAAAGGTAGAAAACCAAATATATCACATTTGCATGTCTTTGGATGCAAATGCTATGTTTTGAATAATTGAAAAGACAATCTTGGAAAGTTTGATGCCAAAGCGGATCAAGCAATCTTTCTTGGTTACTCATCATTAGGTAAAGCATATAGAGTGTTTAATAAAAGAACCACGACTATAGAAGAATCTATTCATGTATCATTTGATGAGACTAACCTCCAAGAAATTGGGAAAGTGCATAATGGTGATAGATACAAGAATGGAATCTTAAGAAGATCAAGCAAAGGACAATGAACAAAAATCAAGATTGGAGCCTTAAGATCAACAACAAAGAGATGAGGAACTTCCTAAGGAGTGGAGAATGACTAAATACCATCCAATTGATAAGGTGATAGGTGACATCACCAAAGGGGTAACTACTCGTTCTTCTCTTAGGAATGTATGTCATTTTATGTCTTTTGTGTCTCAAGTTGAACCTAAGACAATTGATGAGGCTATCATAGATGAACATTGGGTAATTGATATGCAAGATGAGTTAAATCAATTTACAAGAAATGATGTATGGGAACTTATACCTAAACCTAGTAATAAACAAGTAATTGGAACTAAATGGGTTTTTAGGAACAAGTTAGATGAGAATGGTATAATTGTTAGAAACAAAGCTAGATTAGTAGCCAAAGGTTATAATCAATAAGAAGGCATAGATTATGAGGAAACTTATGCATTTGTTGCTAGGTTAGAAGCTATTAGATTGCTTCTTGCTTTTGCATGTCTTATGGATTTTAAGATCTATCAAATGGGTGTCAAAAGTGCTTTTCTTAATGGTTTAATTCAAGAAGAAGTTTATGTAGATCAACCACCCGGTTTTGAAAACTTTGAAAAACAAAATTTTGTTTTTAAACTTAAAAAGGCTCTCTATGGTTTGAAATAAGCTTCAAGAGCTTGGTATGAGAGACTTAGCAAATTTCTTTTGCAAAAAGATTTTCAAAGAGGAAAGTTTGACACTACTCTTTTCATTAAAAAGAAAAAGCATGATATTTTGATTATACAAGTATATGTTAATGACATTATTTTTGGAGCTAATAATGAATCTATGTGCAAGGATTGTCTAAGCAAATGCAAGGTGAATTTGAGATGTCTATGATGGATGAACTCACTTTCTTCTTGGGGCTACAAATCAAACAAGTGTCTAGTGTAACTTTCATCAACCAAACCAAGTATTGCAAAGAACTACTCAAAAGATTTGGCATGGACAAGGCAGAAGAGGCTTCCACACCTCTCGGGCACATCCTCCTATCTTGACAAAGATGAACATGGTAATCCGATAGATGTAACTAAGTATAGAGGTATAATTGGCTCTCTACTTTATCTTAAAGCTACTAGACCAGATATTATGTGTAGTGTATGAATGTGTGCCCGTTATCAATCAAGTCCTAAAGAATCTCACCTAACCGCCGCAAAGAGAATAATGAAATATTTGTTAGGTACAACTAATGTAGGACTTTGGTATCCTAAAGGATCAAGTTGTAGTCTAGTTGGATATTCGGATTCGGATTTTTCCGGATGCAAACTTGATAGGAAGAGTACTAGTAGCACATGTCATATATTTGGTAATTGCTTAATTTCATGGTTTAGTAAAAAGCAAGTTAGTGTTGCTTTATCAACCGCCGAAGCCGAATACGTTGCGGACGGTAGTTGGTATGCCCAAATTCTTTGGATGAAACAACAATTGTTAGACTATGGAATAGAATTGGACCAAGTTCCAATTAGATGTGATAATACAAGTGCCATCAATCTATCCAAGAATCATATCCAACACTCTAGGACTAAACATATTGAGATAAGGTACCATTTCTTAAGAGATCATGTTCAAAAAGGAGACATTGTTTTAGACTTTGTAGAATCAAATAAACAATTAGGCGATATCTTTACCAAACCTTTGCCTAGATAAAACTTCTTTTATATAAGAAGAGAACTAGGGATCATAGATGAAACATGTATTGATTGATCTTATATGCTATGGTTGTTTGGATGCATGTCTGTTTGATTCATATCTTGTATATATTGATCTTTTAATCTTAAATGACTGTGATTTGATCTCTGGATGAGCAATGTGCATGAAAATATGTGAAAACTATGTGTTTTTTGCTCTCTATCTAGCAAGTATTCGAATACCACCTCGGAGTATTCGAATACTCTTTTTTTTTTGTAGTATTCGAATACCCAAACCTGTATTCAATTACCATGCAAAAATCTGGTCCTAATGTTGAAATTTTAGAATATGGAGGTTACATTTCCAGTTTATTGATGAAGAGTATAGTGATAATGATGATATTTGGTTTCTTTAGTTCCTCTTCTCAATGCTTTAATGTTTGATTATGCTGGATGAGTAATATATATGCAGAGCAATAGAGAGATAATTTGATGATAATGATGAGAAATGACTTTTTAGATTAAAAGGTCGTTGATTCAATTTACATAAAATGCAATTGGTATTTTTGCTCTGATACCACTATGGATTTGTGTGATGATACTGTTTGTTTTATTCCTGGATGACTATATTAGTATACCTCTGTTTGTATACATACTTTTCTCTAATATCCTGGACCTTGTGTGATCTTTTATGACCTATGTATGACTGTTGGATGATTGTACTATATTTACCTTTGTTGGCATCTTTGCTCTGATACAGTTGATTCTGATATCCATATCACATATTCTATTATGGATGCTAGTATGCATGCTTTGAACTTACTTGATATATTTTTTGATTGTGCATGTATGACATATATTAAATATATATATTTGTGAATATTGTGTCTTTTCTCTCCATATATACTATGCTTTTTGATAATGCCAAAGGAGGAGAAAATGTGTGCTTTTGTGTTTATTTTGCAAGACTCTCTAAATTTACTCAGACAGAGAGTTCACATATTCAGGGGGAGTTTAGAAAAATAATGATACACCTTATTCACAAGTCATCAAAAGCTTATGATACAAAAGCAAAGCAAGATTCAAGTTTCATCAAAAGATCAAAGAGTTGTCATCATCAAAAAGGGGGAGATTGTAGATGATGATGAGATTCAAGTCTCAAGTATGCTTCCGTGAAGAACATCTCCACCCATGGTCAAGAATGAAGATATGAAATATGTTTTGATGATGATCACGTTGATTGAAAATGTTGCAATCGTTTTGATGTTATGTATGCTTTTCTAGGGTTTTGATGTAAGTCATAAGTAACTTAGTTTGGTTAGATGGCTTAACAAAATTAAGAAGATAATAATGCTAAACCTAAAAATAGAAATAAATTAGAGTTATTATCAAATGCCAAATGTTTAAAAATATTTTTAAGGTATAAGTAATCACATAAATAGTTGTATATTGGTCTACTTTAAGGAAAACTCGAAATTCCATCTATAGTATTCAAATACCAAGTCATGTATGCCATTACAAATGAAATTTAGCAATTTTTGAAGGGAGTATTTGAATACCCCTGTGAGTATTTGAATACTACCCATTCTGTTAAGTTTGTTGGGTTCTATTACAGGGAGTATTCGAATACCCTATAAGAGTATTTGAATACTCACCCTAAAATTCAGTAAAACTTCAGTTTTTCAGCTCCAATTGAAGTCTATATAAAGGGTATGTCGTTAAGAGTTTTGGCAACTAAATCATATGCAAAAATATACTATTATAATGCCAAAATAGCAATCCACCTACTTAACCTTTGTTACAAGTGATCTAGAAGCTTACAAGCTTTGATGTACAAGTGTTTGTGCTAGGATTTTCTCTTCTACTCAATTTGTTTTCTTAGTTTTGTATTGGGAGTGTGGATCCCAAGGTTCTCAAGGGTGAGGTATCTCTTGAGGGGCATAAACCTTTGTTGGTGAGGTATCCTTCAAAGTGGCCATTGGAGAAAAATCTTTGTTGGTGAGGTATCCTTCAAAGTAAGTGTGAGGCATCCCTTTTTGGCAACAGTGTGCTATCTCTTGTGGTGATTGTTGGTGAGGTATCCAACAAGGTGTAAAGGTGAGGCATCCCTTAATGAGTTGTTAGTGAGGTGTCCAACAAGGTTCAAGAGTGAGGTATCTCTTGAGAGTGTGGTTCTTGTGGGTGAGGTATCCTACAAGGGAGTGTGACTTTTCTAAGGAGTGTGGTATCACTTGTACAAACTTAGTCTTAGTGAATTTCTCCAAGAGGATTCTTGGGGACTGGACGTAGGCCACTCAGGTTGTGGGCCGAACCAGTAAAATACTTGTGTCACTTTCTCTATCCCTACTCTCTTTACTTTCTTGCAATCTTTATTATCGTATGCATGATTCTTTATGTTCTATGCTTATGATACTATAGTGCATGATTGTTGTCTGATACTATCTCTTAGCTTATACAATTGATTATCTTTCTTTAAGTGCATTCTTGAATTGGCATTGTAATTGTTTCTTGCTTAAGCTTCAAAGAAAGTTTACCATCTTGCTACTGCATTTTAAAAAGGGAACTTAAACATTTGTTTTTCAAAAAGTTTTAAAAACGTAAATTCCCCCCCCCCCCCCCCCCCCGCCCCTCGACTAAGAACCGTTTTCACATCTTACAAAGTTACCCGGACAACACTTACTGTCATGATCACCATTACAAAAATAAAAACCCGATGGCAATCCTTCTCGCACTGTGTTTACCTTCATCTTGCTATTAAGTGCCTCATTCTGCTTCTTCAATAGTGCATTCTGTTCAAGAATGGCTTCAATAGATGTTGTACTGAGTCTGGAAGAATTTTGATGAGATGCAATAGAAGATTGACTCATATTATGGTTGTACTCATTCCTTGACATCTTCTCCAACAAAGGCAATGCATCTTCCGCTTATTTGCAAGAGAAAGAACTGCTAGCTGCGACATCACAATTCATCTGATAGCGACCTCTCAAACCGTTGAAAAAGTGTTGAACCTTTGTTACTAGATCAAACAATGTAGAAGGACATCTCCTCAAAATCACATTATACCTCTCCCAAGCTTCATTATATGTTTCACCCTCATGTTGCCAAAAAGAAGTCACAACTATTTTCAACTGTGACGCCTTCTGAGGAGGAAAGAATCTTGTGAGGAATTTGAGCCATATCCTCCCACGATCCAAATTCAAATCCAACCAATAGCGTACTCTATCCCGAAGAGAGAAAGGGGATAGTCACAAACGAAAGGCATCATCTGAAACTATTGGAGTCTTCATAATATCGCATATCTCCAAAAGGTGAGCGATATGCCTATGAGGATCTTGGTGTGCACTCCCATCAAATTGCTCTCTTTGCACCTGGTTGAGAACCGATGTCTTGATTTCGAATGAACTTGCCGTGATGGGAGGCCTAACAACAATAGAAGCACAATCGTCCAAGTTAGGAAGATTGTACTCATAAAGAGGCTTGTAAGCCGGAGGATTTTATTCTGCCATCCCTTAAAGATTGAAGGGTTGGATTGCTTGAAGTATCCTTTTCTCTCTTAGTTCCTTCCTCAACCTCTTCTCAGTCCTACGAATCTCTGGGTCGTATAGCAAGTCTTCCGGTGTAACGTTACCTCGCATACAACAAAAACAAGGCAAGACCAAGTGATATCAAAGAAGTTTAAAAGAGATAAAAATGCAGAAAAGTAAAAGAAAAATTTCTTGTTCAAAAAGAATTGATTTTCCTACAATTTAGGAAAATTGGTTGTGCCAATCCCCGGCAACGGTACCAAAAACTTGATGGAACTTCTGCAAGTGTACCAGATCGAAGAAAGTAATAAAACATGATAAGTAGTTATCGAGATCAAACACAGGGATTGGGAGACCAATTATACCAAAATTCAAGGTAATTCAAAGCAATTTGACCGAGTCAACAAGTAGTTTGTTATGAAGATAGAGAATTATTAGTAACAAATCAATTATCAATTATCAAATATCAATTATCTAAACTAACAAATATAGAGCAACTTGTGGTCCAATACTTTACAAACCTGTATGGCTCAGAGAATCATTGCACTGAGAATGATCTAGTGCAACAAGTAATTCCTAACTTAGTGACAATGGAAGATAACTGCATGCTGTCTGATCTTCCTACTAAAGAGGAAATCAAGGCTGCTGTGTTCTCCATGAATGGTGATGGATCTCCAAGGCCGGATGGCTTTGGAGGGTGCTTCTTCCAAACATTCTGGAAAATAATGGGAGAAGATATGTGTAACTCAGTGCTTCAGTTTTTCAAGCACAACTGGATCCTTCCTGGTTTAAACTCCAATACAGTGGTGTTAATTGATAAGTCTCTGGCTTATCTAGTTTTATAACTAGTAAGACCATGGTTTTTGCGCTAATTATTTGAGTTTTCGTCCAAATTTGGATTTAATTGTCCTCAAGCAACCTTTTGAGTCTCTTAAGTAGTTTTAGGATATTTTAGTTAATTTTGAGTCAAATAAAGCATTTAATGCTATCTTATATTTTCAGGTTAAGGAAGAGCAAAAAGGCAAGGCCAAACACAGTCATAAGCCATCACGCCCAGGCCGTGACACTGGTCACGGCCGTGATGAGATAACTGAGAAGACCGAGAAAGGATCACGGCCTGCCGTGATCAGCATCACGGGCGTGATAAGAAGGACCATGAAGAGTAGAGAGCATCACGACCTAGCCGTGATGGAGGTCACGGCCGTGACAGATCAACACCTATGGACCAGAATCGATCACGGCCGTGACGCGCACCTGATTTATAAATACACACCAGGGCAGAAAAGAAAAAGGGGAGACCTAAGGACCTTTACCCTAGGGGGCGACGGCTAACCCTAAGGGGAAGTTCTCTGAGCAAGGGGCTGTGGTGACGGTTGTGGAAACTTTCCATGGAGTTCTTCTTCTCCTTTGTCTCTGTTGTTTTAATTTATGTTTTCTCTATGATTAGGAGTAGATAAATCCCCTTGTTGTTGGGGTTAGATGTTTGCTTTTCTAAACTTTGTTGTCTCTTGACTTGGTTGTAATGCAAGTTTCTATTTCTTTATGAGTATTTGATTCCATGCTTAATGCTTTTCTTGGTTTGATCACCCATGGAATGATATGTTGCTTTGATAGACAATTGAAAGATTGATGTTAAGGCATGCTCATGAATCAAATTCCAAGTAGTTCATGAACCTAGACATAGGTCTTGGGGTGCTTGCAATCTTATAAGTCTTGGCCCTTTATGCAAAATCTCAGATTATTCCACCTAAGACATTAGGGTTTAATTTGGGATTTTAGGCTCATTCCACCTAAGACATTAAGGTTTGAGTATTTCAAAAGGCTTGATTGTCATAATTGATTTAGGACTTGTATTAATAACCGTTTCATTGAAATCAAGGGAGGATTAGTGTAGTCTAACCACGACAACTTTATCCTTTTGTTAACCACATTTCTGTTGCCTTTCAAGTGTTCGATAAAATACCCAAAAGACCAAAAATATTTTATTGCTTTGTCGTTTTATGTTTTGATCTCACTTCATGCCATAGTTTAGTCTAGATAGTTGTTTGACTTAAGAATTGGTAATTGGCAACCGATCCCTGAGGACGATATCCGGTCTCACCACCGTATTACTTGTACGACTAGGTATACTTGCCTAGAAAATCCGTATCATTAATCCCTAAATTTCCTGAAGCAGAAAAGATAGAAGATTACAGGCCAATAGCTGTTGCTAACTTCCAATTCAAAGTCATCACCAAGGTGCTTGCTGACAGGCTTGCTAAGATTGCTCTCTAGCCAGCAAAGAGGATTCATTCATGGTAGAAAAATCTCAGAATGCATCATTACAACCTCAGAGGCTATTAACCTGCTGGACAGCAAGTCTTTTGGAGGTAATGTGGCCCTGAAGTTTGATATAAAAAAAGCCTTTAACACCCTTGATTGGAATTTTCTGCAAAAAGTCCTAGTAGCATTTGGTTTCAGTCCTTTGTTTTGCAGCTGGATCAGTACCATCTTGAAATCAGCTAGATTGTCTTTTCTGGTAAATGGCCACCCTGTTGGCTATATTTCTTGTAGCAGAGGTGTGAGACAAGGGGATCCGCTCTCCCCTCTATTATTCTGCATGGCAGAGGATGTTTTGAGCAGGGCAATCTCCTTCTTGATTGACTCCAATGCAATGCAGCCTATGGCGAGACCCTAGAGGATTCCAGACTCCCTCCCCTTTGTTTATATGCGAGATGATATCATGGTCTTTTCTAAGGGAACCAAGAGGAGTCTCACGACCTTGAAGAGGATCTTTAGACTCTATGGAGAGGTTTCTGGCCAACTGCTAAGTCATGATAAATGTAAGTTCTTTGTGGGCTCAGTTTCTGCTCGAAGAATGCAGGTACTCAGACAGACTCTTGGCTTCTCTAATGGCTGTCTACCTTTCTGCTACCTTGGAGTCCCAATTTTCAAGGGAAAGCCTAAAGCTCGCCATCTCTAGCCAATTTTAGATAGACTAAAGGAGAAACTGTGCTCTTGGAAGGGATCCCTTTTGTCAATCATGGGGAGTGTCCAATTAGTTAACTCAATAGTCAATGGTATGGTTTTATATAGCTTTCATGTCTACCAATGGATAGTTGCTTTGCTCAAATTGCTAGACTCCTACATAAGGAATTTTGTTTGGTCTGGTCACATCTACAAAAGGAAATTGGTGACAGTATCGTGGAAGAAGGTTTGTTTGGCTCTAAAAGAGGGTGTTCTGGGCCTAAAATCAATGAGGCAGTTAAATGCTGCTGCCACCTTAAAGTTGTGTTGGGAGGTAATGTCTTCCTCTAATAATTGGGCCTGTTTCTTAAAGGCAAGATTTATTAAAAATAGGCATCCTGTCTCCTATGTTAAGTCCTCTTTATGGTCAGGCTTTAAAACACACTATCATCAAGTGATCTCTAATGCTACTTGGGTGATTGGTAATGGTCAAATGATAAACTTCTGGTTGGATAAATGGATGGACAAAACAGTAGCTGACTCGTTAGAATTACCTGAGACTATGCATCATCTTCTAAAGGCATCTGTCTCAGACTTCATTGACACTGATGGTTGGCACATCCCTTCTAACTTCTGTGCAGCAGTCCCTGGGTTAGCAGCATACATTAGAAGGATTATCCTCCCTGCATTTGAAAACCCTGTGGATACTTTAGTTTGGACAGCCTCTGATGATGGCAGCCTGTCCTTCAAACTGGCCTACAAGCATGTTTCTCCTACCCCTACTGCTAGTCAGTGGATCAGGGGTATATGGAACTCTTTCATCCCTCCCTCAAAAGCTCTTGTTACTTGGAGGCTCAATCACAACAAGCTCCCTGTGGATGATTGCCTAAAAGCTAAAGGCTGCATTACAGTCTCAATGTGTGATCTCTGTTGTTCAGCTTTTGAATATTCTAATCACCTCTTTTTCATGTGTAAATTTTCAGAAACAATTTGGTCTTGGCTGGCCTCTATCTTGAATCTGTCTATTGATCTAACTTCCACTGCTTCGGTTTTCAATATAGTGAAGAGCTTCAAAGGTGGTCAGGTGAAGGATATTGTCACAGCAGCTTTGGTTTTTGTGATTTACTTCATATGGCATTGTAGGAATCAAACCAGGTTTAATAATGTCAGAGTCCCAGTTTTAAGAGCCATTAGCCTCATAAGCAGCTAAGTCAGGATTTCGGGTATGCACTCTAAGGGCTTTGTGTCCTCTTCTCTGGAAGAGTTCATGATCTTAAAAGCCTTTGGTATAGATGCTCATCTGAATAAGGCCCCCTCTATCAAGCAGGTAGATTGGTCCCCTCCTCTTTACCACTGGATCAAATGCAACACAGATGGGGCTTCTAGAGGAGTGCCAGGCCATGCTGCTAGTGCTGGGATTTTTAGAGATTATAGAGGTGCTTTTCTGGGATGTTTCTCTAGGTACATTGGTGTCTCTTTTGCTCTGCATGCTGAACTGATGGCTGCAATGATTGCTATTGAAGCTGCTTTTGAGTGGGGATGGACCAGACTATGGCTAGAGTGTGACTCTCAGTTAGTTGTGCAAGCCTTCTCTTCCCCTAGTATTGTGCCTTGGATTCTAATAAATAGATGGAAAAGCTGTTTGGTGCTGGTCTCCAAAATGCAATTTAGGGTCTCCCATGTCTTTAGAGAGGGAAACACTTGTGCAGACAAGCTAGCGACTTTTTGGAGTGAAGAACCAGGGTCATTTCTGGTAGGACTTGCCTCCTAATTTTATTACAGAGGACCTTCTTAGGAATAAATTAGGAATGCCTAATTTCATATTCATAAATTCCTTTTGATTCTTCCATGGGTCTTGGCTTTAGCCCCCCCATGCTTTGTATTTACTTTTCTTTCTTTTTAATAAATTTTTGGTGTCTTTGCAGATGATGGGTAGAGTCTTTGGTGCCAACCTAGTTGGGATCACTTTCTCTATTGTGATGCCTTTGCACACCTCAGCCCTTTATCAAAAAAAAAAAATTATCTAAACTAACATATAACAATGAGATTCAAATTAAGATTAAGGCTTCTAAGATCACGAATCCACCTACCCAATCATACAAGCTACCCAAGTGATCATTCTCTTATCCCTATGTTCAATTTCTTTGCCAATCGAAACCCTCAATTATCCTAAAGTCTCTTCCGATGTTCAAAAGGAATTACCTAAACATGCAAATTACCTATCTTCGGATCTGATAACCCACAGTTAGATTCTATTAAGTTCTTGGCTCCCTATTGCGATTGCACTTATCTCCTACTCTATTCCTAGCCATACTCAATTGGTGTTCCTAACCCAAGTCCTAAGGACGAATCTCCTTTTGGTTTAATGCACTAGACTATTTAACCAAGGGCCCTTTGATCAATACATTAAAAACATAATTAGGAAACTAGAAATCAAGATAAGGGAATAAGAAATCACCACATTGGAATAACTAAGCCGTCATGAGCGACTTCATCGTTTCCTTAGAAAAGAGGATTAGTTCCTCATAGTAACAATAACCAAAAGAAAAGAAAAGCAAGAAATCATCCTAACAAAAAGTAAACTACATAAAACAGTGGGAGACATAGCTCCAAAGAAATTAGGATTACGTCTCTATCAAAAACTCTCCAGTGTGCACCAAAATAATCTTCTTGTAGAGGGCAGGGTCTGCAGCTCATGGGGCGAGCAAGGGCTCGCGAGGTGAGCCTTAAGTTTGGCTCTAGTTCAAAAATTAAATTCTCGCGAGGCGAGACAGTGCTCGCTAGGCGAGGCTGAATGGTGGCCTATTCCTACTTATTATGTTCCTCTAGCTTGCATGGCGGGCATCCGTTCGCTAGGCGAATTTACCTTTTTTCCTTTAAGCTTGTTTTCTTCAATTTTCCTAGCTTCCTCGAGCTTCACTTTTAACCTGAAATGTAAAAGTAGCATTTTAATGCTTTATTGACTCAGAATTAACTAAAATTTCCTAAAAACTATCTAAGAGACTCAAAGTGTTGGTTAGGGACAAAAGAAGTCAAATTTGGGTGATTAGTTAAATTGCTCAATTGGCATAAAAACCTTAGCCTTTCTAGCTATAAAACTAGATAAGCTGGAGGCTTATCAACCACGTCATATTATTAGGATGGCAGGTGGTCAATTTTTTCATGGTGGTGCATGATCTACCCCTCTTTTTGGAAGAGGTACTAGTTGCACCGCCCTATGAAGGAGGCATACCAGCCGACGAGGGACTACCAGCATTGCCCTGTGAATCGACCATATATATATGTATGCCTATTATAAGAGTTATAGATGTTATTAATTATTATTTTATTGATAAGAGTTTTGAACTAAAAAATCAGTAATTTTATTAGGAGAATACTAACAATAACAAGATGCATTACAATAAGAAAGCCATCATTCAAACATATCAAGAAACTGAATGGCATCAAGTACAGAGGAAGAACGAAGGAGCTTACTGGAGCTGTGACAGAAATGATGGAACCAAAAGAGCCTCGGTTGTGTAGGAACTACAATCCTTCCCAACATTGCCTCGATAGTTTCTGCAAAACCAAAAAATGTTTGAGGGAAATGGGAGAAATTGGAAACAAGAGAAAGATGGAAAACATAAATGGTTGGGGCATTACTTACATCAAGATTGAGAAAGAGAAGAAGATGGTGGAGGACGGTGGCAGAGGCGACGGTGGTAGAGACGACGGTGGCTTTGCAGAGAGAAGAGGGAATAAAAGGTTGTAACATAGATGAAGGGGTTAATTAGGGTGCAAGAGTGAGCTATGAGATTGTTTGTGAGAGTTTAACGTTACAAAGACATGTAACCTCGGTTTCTTGGACAACCGATGTTACATGTCACTTGTAACGTCGGCTGTGTAACAACTACTGTTACAAGTTTTCCCTCCAACCCAATTTTTTAATGATTTCCCACTTGTAACGTTGGTTGTGTCAAAACCGTTGTTACAAGTCACTTGTAACATCGGTTATCATACAACTGACTTTACAAGTATTTTAAATGAGCCAATTATTTATAATATTGTCACTGCCTCTTTTGTAACATCAGTTTCAATCTAACCGCTGTTAAAACAGTCGTTAAAGGCATATTTCCTACTAGTGAATGGTGTTTATTTGATAAAAAAAAATTGCTATCAATATTCTATTTCTTTTTATTATAAGGCGAGTTTTATGTAGGACCCACTTAATTATGTGTCTTTTCTCTATTTAGAGGGTCTTGCATTAAGTAAACTCAATAGTCAAATCTAGAACCTACAAGTTTTATGCGGCGGGGGGTCAATTATTCAGTTAGTCTCCGGTTTATTTGAGAATTTTCAAGTGTGTGGGGTTTAATTATTCAGTTAGCTCCGGTTTATTTGAGAATTTTCAAGTATGTCTCCTTGAACTAAAAAAGTTTCTAATTGGGTCTCTGAACATTTGTAAAATTTTCAATTGGGTCCCTAAAGTAGAAAATTCATTAGTGCTCATTTAAATTGGACAAAATATTAGTTATTCCATCTAATTTGGACTATGTCATGTCATTGTTCAGGTAACAGATTTGGAGAAGGAATTAACTCTTTGTTCAAATGGAGGAGAAGCAGCCGCGGGTAACGATTTGGTTTTCTATTTCAAATATTAGTCTCCTGCAATCCTAAATACTAATTTGGGGGAAAATTCCAAGTTTCATTTCACCAAGTTTAACGACCACATTACACAACCTTACCCCAGGGACCCAATTGAATTTTTTTTATAAGTTCAGTGATCCAATTAATTTTTTATAAGTTCAGGGATACAATTAGAAAAAAAATTAGTTCAGGGACCTAGTTGAAATTTCTCAAATAATTTAGGTCCCAACTGAATAATTATATATATATATATATATATATATATATACAAGAATCTATATCCTATAATAAAAAAATTATTAATTATATTACTAATTCATATTGTTTTTTAAAAGTATAAGTAAATTAAAGATTAAATGCCAACATTAAAAATACAATATAGTATTGATATTAGAAAAGGAAATAATGAAATTTACTAAATAGTAAATAGAACAGAAAATAATGACTACCAAAAATAAATGAATAATATTAATAGAGAAATTTTGAAAAACAACATTATTAGAAGGTAAGTTTTCTTAGGAAAAATATAACCAAAAAATAGTGAAGAAAATGCTTTCAGGAGTAAAAGGTATGTTTTTATTAAATATTGGATATTAAATAAATTTATGCTAATAAAAATTAGAAATGTATTATTACAGTTTATTTAAAATTAAATTAAGTTACTTAAATTTAAAAATATAACAAAAAGCCAATAACGATCGGCACAAATGGTATGAGCCAATTGTATCAATTAAGTTGGTTGGCGTTTGCTAAGACAACCATCCTTGTCCATAATTTTTTATCCACCAATAGAAAAACAGAAACCAATCAAACCAACATATTGATTATTGAGTGCTCATTTGGATTAGACCGTGGTTATCCAAAATCACACATTTGCTTCAAGAGAAAGTGATTTTGGGATTTTGAAGGTGATCGCTTTAAATTTTTTATCCAAGAAAATCAATTTCAGGTTGGGAAGAATTGATTTTATGAGAAGCAATAATTCCTATTTTTTTTATTGAATAGAATTGATCCCAGGTGTCTTTATATTTACACCTCAAGTTTAAATTTATTTTACTCTATCATCCATACAAAATCAATTTTTTTAAACTCACTTTTAAAATATTATTTTCCAACACAAATCAATATTTTTAACCTCAATATTTTTAAAATCAATGTTTCGAAAATAATCTTTTTAAAATCAATTGTTTCAAAATAAATTCTATCAAAATCTAAAATAAACTCACCTTGAATTGTGTGTCAAAGGAAAACTAGGAAATAATGAAACAGTGATGATAATATATAAGAAATTGTGGCGAGAAGTTAAAAGAATTTAAAGCATAAAATATAAAATAACCAATATTATGCAAAATAAGAAAAAAAATATAAAATATTGTCAAAAAAATTAAATAAATATAAAATATAAAATAACTTGTGACTATTACACGGGTAAGTGAAATTAATCATATATTTGAATCTTATCTTTTTTTGGTAGGAACTCACCGTTTGGCTCCCCAGTGGGTCCACGGAGTATCCCCACAAGCTTAGATCCTTTAGACTCACTATGGGACTAATCTCCGCTTGGATGCTTAGTCACAGGTAAGATTCTTCGCACTCCCCAAAGATGTATTCTGTAGGGATCGAACCCTAGTCCTCCCCTACAAACAACCCGCACAACCAACTGAGCTACACTCATTGGGTATTTGATTCCTATCTATGTATTTTAAAGTTTTAAACAACATAAAATGGGTTGGTCAAAAAAAAAATTTCAATAAAAATATTTCATTTCATTTACATTATTCAGTAAAAAAATATTTTTTAAAATTTAAAATATTCTAACTTTAAAGCTTTAATTATAATTTACAAATATTTTACCTAAAGATCATATAAATATGTTATTTTATATTATTTTATATTTATAAGTTACTTCAAGCACTAATTTTATCAAACACTTCAAATTCAACCAAATATAGATTTTCAGCTATTAACTATCAATTATGTACTTTCAGTTAAGAATTAACTTATCAGCTAGATGCTGGCTTATCAACTATTTTTGCCATAGAGAGTCCAAGTAGCCTTTGAAAAAAACCACTATAATTTAATGAAAAAAATACTATAAGGTCATAAGAAAAATGTTTACTAAAGATAGCTACAAACTCGTTCATCCATTATAAATTATTCACTAAAAATTTGTGGTTTGAACTTGCCAAACATAGTTTTTAATAATAGGAACCAATTTTTTTTTTTTTTATAGTGAGACTAGCAATTTTATGCAGTTGCAAAAATGTTTTCAACGTATTTATGTGGCTTTTAGTGGCTCATTGAATAAATTTTAAGAGGTTTAAAACTTCAATTCCTACGTTCTATTTTGATTTAAGGCTTAATTGTATTTTTGTTCCTCTGTTATTGATGTTGTGTGATTTTGGTCCCTATGATTTTTTTATGCACATTTGGTCCTATTTTTTTACAATGTTGCAAATTCGGTCCTTCCATCCAATGTTTATCAATTTTTTTAATGATTAATGATGAATGTGCAATATATGTTAGTTTGGAAGTGTAAATAGGAATAAAGTGTAAATAATCTTTGAAATTGTGAATGAAAGTAAAGAGAAATTGTGCACATTCATTGGATTAGAGTTTTGATCCTTTTATGTGAGAAATATACTCAAAAGATATTGAAAATGTATAGGATTGAAGGCCGAGTGCTCAGTGTGGCGCTCAGCTTCAGCAGCACCAGAAGAAGAAAATGCAGCAGCGCTCAGCTCTAGAAGGACCCGAGAGCAGGTTTTCCCGTAGTAACAGAGCGCCCAGGGCTCTGATTAGGACGCTTCGTATTTGGCGACGAGCGAGAGACTGTATAAATTCAATCTTGGACGTATTTGAAGGATCTTTGGCTCATTTTTGGTGTGATTTCACCTTAGTTCATCACTTTCTCTCTGGATTCCACGGAGATTCAAGTTTGGGAACACGATTTGAAGCTTCCATGGCTTCCTCCACTCATTCCTGCTCAAGTTTTTTCTTCCCTTATATTTTTACTATGAGTTGTTAAATCTCTTAGGTTAGGTTTTGGATGAACTTGATTGAATCTTGATGTAATGAAGTTTGATTTGTGATTTCAATGCAATTTCGTTCAGTTTGATTAGTCTCTTCTATGCTTAATGCTTTCCTTGGATTAATCAACCTTGAAATGATGATTAGATTCAATTTCACAATTGGAAAATTGGTGATTGAATTGGAAATGAAGTTGATTAATATTGTGATGTTGATTCTAGGAATAGAACTATATTGCAATACATTCTTGTAAATCCAATGCTTAATGTTTATTCTAATCTTGCATCACCTAAGGAATTAGGGTTCTTGATTTGTAACAAAAGGATTATCACCTAAGGAATTAGGGATAAATCTAGGTTAGGGATTTGAATGCCAATTGAACGAATTGGATTGAGATTAAGATTGAACAAAGTTACATTAGGTGAAAATTGAGGGATTCCGATACCTAACCGCTTTTACCTATATTGAATTCATTCTTTAATTGCATTTGTTTCATTCATTGTTGTAACAACTTGTAATAAAAAATTCATAAAAATTCTTGGAACCATGACATTCATTGGTTCAAATATCAATTGCCTATGCCACGTTATTACTTGAAACACAATCCTCGTTGGGAACGCTACTCTACTATCATTTTATTACTTGTATCGATTTGGTACACTTGCCAAACAATCAACAAACATAGAGGAACCACTCCTCTAAGCGCATAGAACCTCTAGTTTAGGTTCTGTCTCCTCTGCCTCTTTGACTCAACATAATTCAATGGTTTCTATATGCTATTTACTGGTTTTGTCCATCCTTTATGGAATCTTGTTTTGTTCCACCATAAAAGCTCAACCAGAGGTTCTAACCACTTGGATCAGTGGTTCCTCTTTGTTAATCATCAAAACATTGACATAAGGATCAAATTGGCAACATAAAAAAAATAGGGGAACCAAATGTGTATAAAAAATTTAAAGGGACCAAAATTATACATGTTCAATAATAGGAGGTCGAAAGTGCAATTAAACCTTAATTTAAAAAGGAACCACAAGATAGGCTTTGATTATCGTCCCAACAACTTTCTTATAATGTTTCCTTTCTTCTGAACAAGGATGCGTTCGAATTTTGTCTCCGAAGAGTTCATTTACGAGTTACATTAGTGGCGGATTCTACAATACTCCAACATGGGAGTAGAGAACTAAGGAGTTTTGATCCCCCGGAGTGTATAATGGGTATTTCGCTAGAATAAAAAAAACAAAAAAAAACACCCACTCTCTCTCAGGTCAGGTCCACCCAAACCTCCCCCTCCCTCCTCCATCGTCTTCCCTCCCCCTTTACTCTTCTACACATTCAAATATGTATCAGAAAAAAAGTTCCAGAACAATCAATAATCACTCCTTGATTCTTCTTCGTTTTTGTTACTTAGATCTTGCACTTGCTTGTAATTTTTGCAGGCCAGATGGGTCGGACGAAAATGGTTTGAGGTGAACAAAGAAGTCGGGTTATTCCGAAAATAAATTCAAGGACCTCGCCATTTTTTCGTTGCAGCGTGGTCGAACGACGTCTTCGACTTAATCGCAACTTGGGGGAGGTTGAAGCACGAGTTCGTTGGTTTCAATAGAAAAACCAAGCTTGACTGAAGACAAGGCATGACCATTATCAAACCACCCAGGTCCATCACCCTCTCTCATCGCGGCAACCCCTAATGGTGGCAAGGCGTTGTTGAAGGGTGCCAGCGGATAACATGCCAAGGAAGGGGGAGAGAGGAGAGTGAGGGAGAACTAGGCGCGGTCTAGATCCGAACTCCTACACACTGCCTCGAAGCACCACGTTCTTCAGAAACCACTGTGAGCTGAGACACCCCGATGTGCCCCATTGTATTGTTACATTAAATCCTTAATTATTTATTTACTTAATCGCGCGCTTATCGTTGAAAATACGTAAAAATTAAAACTTAAATAATAATCATATAACTTCTACAAATACAAAACACACCAAAACTATATTTCATAAATACACACATAAGTATCCTTTATTTTACACAACATTGTTTAGGGTATCCTCTCAGTAGGATCCCACACAGGTACTTATTTATACAACTTGCTTATAACTAACGGAAAACAAAACATCTTAGGTGACTCACTGGCCCTAAACTTACTACGATGCATTATTAGGATCAGTAGGTTGTTCTTCATTGTCAACTTCGTATGGAATGTCGTTCAACTCTTCAACAATCTCCGTCTCGTATGGGGTTCCATCCATCTCCTCAGTAACATAGTCGTCCATCTGGTCTTCTAACGTAACGAAGTATACATACACAAAAATACAGAAATAGGGAGATGAGAAACAATTCTATCATCATAAGTGGAAAAGATTCATAGCATATAATACAATAACAGTCACAGACATGCATCACTCACAATTTACAATCATCCATACTTTATAACATCATCCTCTACCCTTCAACTCATGCAACTAGACCTTTATGCTGACGTGGCCACTACTACTCCTGTCACACATCCCTCGTTAGGGATGCCAGTCAGTCGTCCAAGTGACACGTTCCCCACGCCGGTGCACATTCACATCCATGGTGTACATCCATGGTGAGAATGCTCATGAAAAGCAATGACACTATAGCTGCACAGTACCGTCGGTGCACACCC
>JAUPTC010000432.1:0-50000 GCA_030762895.1 Sophora flavescens
AGAGTTGTTCATGGGTTTTGTTTCATTTTCATGTCTTGATTCATGGTTCAATCTTCTAGTACCTTGATAGTCTTTGTATGTAAGTAAATATAAGATCAAAAATCAAACCCTAACCTATTTGTTTCATAAAGGCCGAAACCCTAGCTATGAACACTTGATGGATTTGTGATTCAAAAGTTGTCTTGTGACACTTGAATCCAACTCTAAGTTTTGTATGTTGATTAAATCCAAGAGTTAAGGAAATTTTAAAAACCTCTAGCCTATGATCTTGAGAAAACCGAAACCCTAGTTCTTGGAACTAGATGAGTTTTTTCCATGTTCTTGGTTCATGATCTTGGTTTAAGTGCTTAATCATGTTTAAGTTACTTATGGATCATAAATCCCTAAGTTAACAAAATTTTAACTTTCCTAACCTAGAAAATTTGTTGAGGCCGAAACCTAACCTTCATGATCCATGTATGTTGTTGTTTGATTTGATTTATTTTGGTTGCAATTTGTTTGAAGGAATCATTCAAGTTAGCTTGACTTAAGCCGACGGAGGAGAATCGAATCAGGATAGGGGGATTAATTGAACCTGCAAGTTCAAATCTTTAAGAGGTAAGGGGAGTATGCCTGAGGAGTTTAAGATAATCACATGCTTATTGTTGGAGTCATTTATTAATTTTATGTAGAAAATATTTTATGATCTTGCATTATTTGCTGTTGACTGCTGAATTGATTTGATGTTTATCTGAGTAATTGAATTGATGTGATGTGTGGATTTACATGATTTTAATTATTTGGTTATGTTATAATTGTTATGCATGTCATGAATTGATATATGACATGCTATTCTGTTATTAAAATTTATCTGCCGTTGAGTGTTGGACTGAGAAACTGACATTGGTCAGTGTTCAAAAAATTAATTAAGGATAAAAAACTTAATAAGCTTGGATAATTAATCAGAGAGATTAATTTGGGAGATTTTGAGAAAAATGAAAAAAATTATTATTTTAATAATATTTTGTGGAAACTGTGCAAATAAGCAACAATAAGGGCAAAACCGTGAAATTTTTCACAGGCTCTAATTTTTGTAAAATAAATTCAATTTTATTATAAAATGTTATTTAAAGTGATTAAGTTCCTAAAATAATATTTTATAGCAGTCAGAACAATTACTCCTGACAGAGAAGTGATATAAGTTAAAAATATATATATATATATATATAATTATTTAATATTATTAAATATTAAATATTATTAAATATTTAGTTATTTAATTATTATAAATTAATTTATTGATTTCTTTTTTTAAAAGTTGACCTTTATTGAGAAATTATTTATGAAATAAAATAATTAGAAATGAAAGGAATTTATCAATGATTTTCAGATTTTATCAACGTTTTAACATAAAATTGATTTATGTAAGTGAATTTTATTCAGTGAAATTATTCCATTAAACTTGGATAAGTTTTCGGAGCTTTTGTTTTGTATTTGTTTTTCACTGAGCGAAATGTTTTACAAAAAGATAAATGAACCTAGGAACCGAGAAGTCGGGGTTCTAGTGTACTGTGGACACGTAGATCAGGGATCTGTGTCATTGGACTGAGTGTCCTGCAATGATTTTGTGGATTGTGTGTCCTAAGTTGATGAGGAAATTGTGATTTCCATATCCGCGAGCCTAATACTGGTGCATCAGTTTAAGGGCCTCGTGATTGAGCACTCGGACTGTGTGTCCTGTGTTGAGTTTAAAACATTTGGGCTATGTGTCCTGTGTTTGTTTAAGGGGAAAGTCTTAATAAGAAATTAAGCATGGTCATTAGCTTTGTGCTTCGATGAGGAAAGATTATTACGATAAAGAAAACAAAACGAGAATAAAAGTTTTTCTCATGCATTTTTGGCAGACGTGCCATGTGTTATGATCATTGTGTTCTGTGTGGACCAATGAGTTACCATGTGTATGACTACAGCAATAGTTGGATAGTTGTCACAAGGGGCCGTATGACTAAGTTGCAATAGCTGTTTGAGTGACTATCATACGAGGTCGGATAATACTTGTGCATAGCTGCAATAGCTGTTTGAGTGGTTATTGCACAAGTGACTCTGTACATAACTGCAATAGATATTTGAGTGGTTATGTATCTATGTACAACTGCAATAGCTGTTTGAGTGGTTGTCACAGAGGAGTCAAGTGAATAGTTGCAATAGCTGTTTGAGAAAAGGTCACACGAGGTTGAGGTGGATTATCCGACAGTGTAGTCTGTGTACAACTGCAATAGCTGTTTGAGTGATTGTCACAGAGGAGTCATGTGAACAGTTGCAATAGCTGTTTGAGCAATGGTCACATGAGGTTGAGATGAAGTGTTTTTGAGCCTGATCAGCTCATTTGAAAGAAGTTGGGATCTCCGGAGATTAGGCATTAAAATAGAGCCTGAATATTGAAGTGTCATGCATTTTTATAAAATGACGATTACTGTCGGGTATGAAACCCTTTGAATTAAATTATTCTACTGTTTAGATAATTTTTGTATGCTGTGAATATATGGTATATGCTATTTGTGTGTCGTGCATGGGGTTTTCTTATCAAAGCTCATTTATTGGAAACTCACCCTTACAAATATATCAGGTTTATTTTAGATTAAGGTAGTACTTGGGTATACTACTACTGATGAAGCGAAGGAATTCACTAAGTCGTTCGAGGACTGAACTTCTAGATGCGTGAAGACGTATGCGTTAGTTGTAAATGTCACAAGGGTATTTCCAATAATTGTCCTGTAGAGTGACCAGCTCTAGGTCTTTTGTTGTCTCATAAAGTAGTGGTACTTGGTCAGTCTGGATGTTTGGCTATTAAGAGTTATTCTTTAAGGTTGTAATTCCAGATTACCGCTACGGTACAATTACGTCTTTATTTTCTTATGTTATGATTTTGGAGATGACCTGTTATGTGAAGGTCTAAGTGTAAATCTCTTATGATACCTATTTATATTAAGTTAGTGGTGTTGGATTGTATATGGAGAAAAAGAAAAAAAAATGTATCACTAATTTTGAAAGGGATAAGTAACTAGAAAATTATATTTTCCGAAAGCAACCAGCAAATTATCCTTTTAATTTATTTCCACACGTGTTTAAAAAGTAATGCCCAAGGGGGGTGTTACATATAGCTTTTAAACAACTTCTTGATTTCATTCGAATGCAGAAAGGTGCAAAGAAAATTTAACATAGTCTTTGTGAACAAAAGATTGAGTTGAAGATGAGCTTATTTTCATCTTTCATTCTTGCAGATGCTAGATTAGGATTGATATTTTGCCTTATTACTTTGAACTGCTTATCACCGAGTCTTCTTTCTTCTGGCAACTAAGAAGTTTGGAGACAAGAAGTCTGAGATATGATATTAGCCTTAGTTTTAGCTTGAGTCAATCTTCAGACGTATTACTGTTTGTTATGCCTTGATGTCGCATTTATGTGCAAACGCTTTGATCCTTTAGCATCCTTTAGTTGAAATGACCTGCTAAGTCAATGTTCTTTTTCTACACAACTCAAGTATATGATTAGCAATAATCACACAATTCAATTAAAATCATTTTCTTAATGTTTGGGTTCATCAAAACATACACGGGCTAACCATAGTATGAGTCAGACGCATGACAGAGTCAAATGCTTTGTGACTTAATACAACACCACTTTGAAGAAGGCTACTGAAAAACAAATGTTGCAAATGAAGAAAGACTTTGCCTTTGCTGGGACTGAATGGATCACACAGACAAAGGGCCAACTGAAGATAGCAAGGCCAATACCGAAACCACTGGCAAAAGTGTGGTACCATTTCCTGCGTCATAAGCTCTCCCCAACAGCCCACTTGGAGACAGTGGAGAAAGAGAGGCTGGTTCTCCTTCACTGCATTCTGAAAGAGAAGAAGATTAATGTGGCAGATCTGATTAAGCAAGAAATTTCATCATGCGCCATGAAGAAGAAATGGAACCCTATTTTCCCATGTTTAATAACGAACCTTTGTTTACAACAAGGAATCGAGTACAACCCAGGGGAACGGCTTGAGAAGAACTTTAGGGCAATTGATATTAATTGTATCATGAGGCTCTTCTCTAACTCAGAAAAAGCTTCTAAAGCAAGCGCTTTCAAGTTGTAACATGAAGGCGCTCCAGAGCAGCAGGATCACTCTGGAGTGCTGGAGCAAAAGCTGGGCCAATTGACTGATATTCTGTAGCAACATATCTAGAGGGACAAATTATTCTGGGAGTTCTGCTATCTCTAGTTTCAATGGGAGAAGTAGACTTTCAAGCTTAACAAGATGCAGCTGGAGACCCCCATTCCCATGTTCTCAAGAGAATTGTTTCCCCCTGTTGAAGAACAAGAGAAAGCCTCTACTGAGCCCACTCCTGCTACCACCCACCCAAATATCCACATTAATGCAACCCCTGCTCATATAACCTCTTCGGATCACTCATGGATGGGTGTTGCCCCTTCACAAAAGCAAGCAATAGCTTTGGCCACTGACAGTGATGAGTGTGATTTCACCTCATTTTCCATGTGCATTTCTGCATGCATTTGCATATAGTTAGGCCATTTTAGTTTGATTTTGGTTAGTTTTTCCTTTGGAACGGATAAGGTGGTCTTGTGTGTTGGTTTGCAGGAATTTATGATTAATTGCCCAAGATTTGTCCATGATGAAGCTTGGATGAAAATAGAGCCTGAAAAGAGAAGAAATTGAGCAAAGCAGAATTCTGGAAGTTTCGCCACGCGAGACAGAATCTCGCCTCGCGAGCCTGAAGGCCTGACTGTGTCAGAGATGTCACCCTTTCTGTCTCGCCTTGCGAACCATGTCTCGCCCATGAGCCTACCTGAAACCCGTAACCTCTGTTTATAAGCTGTTTTAGGGAGATTCGTGGGGGAAAAAAAGAGGCGGCCAAAAACCCTAAAAATAGACTCTCTGCTGCTGTTGCTTTTGCTGGGCAACCTTCCATGGAGTTCCTTCCTTCCTTCCTTCATCTCTGTATCTTTTCTTTTGCCTTTCCCTTTGATTATGTGTAGCTAAACTTCCCCTTTGTTGGGGTTAGATTATGGTTTTTCTGAATTTGGTTGTAACATGATGTGGTTGTAATACAATTTCCTATTTCTTTATGAGTGTTTGATTCCATACTTAATGCTTTCCTTGGTTTGATAATCCTAGGAATGATTAGTTGCTTTGATAGACAATTGAAAGATTGATATTAGGGCATGCTCATGAATCAAATGCCAAGTAGTTCATGAACCTAGACATAGGTCTTGGGGTGCTTTCAATCTTATGAATCTTGACTCTTAATGCAAACTCTCATCTTAATCCACCTAAGACATTAGGGTTTAATTTGGGATTTTAGGCTCATTCCACCTAAGACATTAGGGTTTGAGTAATTGAGAAGATTTGATTGTCATAATTGAATTAGGAATTGTGTTATTTACCATTTCATAGCAACCAAAGGAGGATTAGCATAGCTAACCCTAACAATTCTATCCATTTGTTGATCCCATCTCTATTTGCCTGTTAAGTGTTTGATAAAATACCTAAAAGAACAAAAACAATTTATTCTTGTTTGTTTCATTAGATGTTAGAGCTACTTTCATTCCAAACTTGATCGCCTAGATAGTAGTCGAATTTGTGAAGTGGTACTTGTCCACGATCCCTGATGACGATATCTGGTTCTTACCGTTTTATTACTTGCAACGACCCGGTACACTTACCGAGATCGTGTCAAGTTTTTGGCGCCGTTGCTGGGGATCGATGTGCCAATATCACGAGTACCAAAGGGGACTCCTAATTTAGGCATTTTTCATTGTTTTCTTACTGCTATCTTTCTTTTCTGTTTTCTGTTTGCTTGCTGTAATTTCTGTTTTTTTTTTGTTTTGCTTGAAGCTACGTAATTATCCATCTGTTGCTTAGCTTGTACGTGCTGTTTAGTTGTTGTTCTACTGCTGTTTTTCTGTTTTTCTGTTATGCTCTGTTTGTTCCTTGTATGCGAGGTACAATTGACCCAGGTGAACTTCAATTTGACCCTGAGATCGAGAGACTTTGTAGAAGGAATAGAAAGGAAGCCAAGGCAAGACAGAACAGAGAAGGAGCATCCTCTACAGTGCAAGAACCACAATTTGAGTTACCAAGTGGGCAAGAACTGCTAGTTGAAGTAGCAACTGTCACCATGACTGAAGACAATGCACCAAGAAGGACAATGGGGGACTATACTTCCCCTAGAGTCGATAGATGTGGGACTCCAATCGTTAGACCTACAATGGCTTGCAACAATTTTGAAATCAAGGCATCACTTCTCAATCTTGTGCAGCAAAATCAGTTTGGAGGTTTGGAGAGTGAAGACCCTCATGCTCACATTGGCACATTCATTGAGTTGTGTGACACCATCAAGCTAAATGGAGCTTCCGATGAGGCCATTCATTTAAGGCTTTTCCCTTTCTCTTTGAGGGATAGAGCTAAGTCTTGGCTTCAATCCCATCCTCATGGGAGCATCATCATTTGGAATGATTTGGTGAGCAAGTTCTTATCTCGCTTCTTCCCTCCGTCAAGAATGATCAAGTTGAGATCCGAGATTAATGCCTTTGCACAGAGGGATGGGGAATCACTTTATGAAGCATGGGAGAGGTTCAAGTCTTTGCTCACAGCTTGTCCAAATCATGAGTTGGAAACATGGCAGCAAGTGGCAACTTTTGTCAATGGGCTCAACAAAAATTATCGAAGTATGATTGAAGCTGCTGCAGGTGGTTCTTTGAGTCAAAAGACCCCCGAAGAAGTAAAGGACTTGATTGAGACTATGGCTAATAATGACTACCAAATGCCTAGTTCTCGATCATTGGTCAAGAGAGGTGTTTTGGAGCTTGATGAACTTGGTGCTCTTAAGGCGCAAATGGTCATTCTTACCAAGCAATTAGGGTCCGTTCAGCTGTAGAATTCTCAATTACAAGCAGTCCAAGTTCAAGCTACCTCAGTGTGTGATTTTTGTGGAGGTAACCATGCCAATGGAAATTGTGGAATTAATGTGGTTGGAAGTTCTGGGCAAGAAGAAGTGAATTACATGGGCAACCAAGGGCCTAAGCATGATCCTTTCTCTAACACCTACAATCCAGGGTGGCGTAGCCATCCTAACTTTGGTTGGAGACAACGACAAGGCTCAAGTTCTCAAGCAAAGCCTCCTCAAGAGAACTCAAGCAAATTGGAGAATATTCTAGGCCAATTCATGCAAGCAACTCAAGAGAATATGAAGAATCAAAATGCCTCCATCAAGAATCTAGAGCACCAAATAGGTCAATTGGCAAAGCAAATGGCGGAGAGACATCAAGGACAATTGCCGGGAGATACTAAGAAGAATCCAAGGGAGGATTGCAAGGTAATTACTACAAGAAGTGGAAGGGTATTAGTCCCACAAGAAAATGAAGAAAGAGGTGAAAAAGGAATTGATAGGGGAGTTGATGAGGTGATAGTTGAAGATGTAACCAACGAAGAACCAGAGACTTCCCAACCCACTACCTCTAGTCCTACTATTGTTGAAGTTGAAAAACCACAGAGGGAGAAATTGGTGGATGAAGAGTTTGCAAGAAAGAGGACTAGAAGGCAAATTCTTGAAGAAGTGGACAATCCTAAGGAGTTTCCACCATATTTCAAGGTACCCTACCCTCAAAGGTTGAAGAAGGAGGCGAAAGATCAACAATTCTCTAAGTTCTTGGATGTGTTCAAAAAGTTACAAATCAACATCCCTTTTACCGAAGCTCTTCAACAAATGCCTTCCTATGCCAAGTTCATGAAGGAGATTCTTACTAACAAGAGGAAGTGGAAGGAGGAGACGGTCATGCTCACAGAAGAATGCAGTGCCATACTCCAAAGGAAATTACCGGTGAAGATGAAGGATCCGGGTAGCTTTACTATCCCATGTACTATTGGCCAATTGAAAATTGGAAGACCTTGTGTGATCTCGGTGCAAGTATCAACCTTATGCCTCTCTCCATTTTCAAGAAGCTGGGAATTGGTGAAGTCAAGCCAACCGGGATTTCTCTCCAATTGGCGGATCGTTCCATTACTTATCCTTATGGTGTAGTGGAGGATTTGTTGGTTAAAGTAGACAAATTCATCTTTCCGGCGGATTTTGTGGTGTTGGATATAGCAGAAGATAGTGATACTCCGTTGATTCTTGGAAGACCATTCCTAGCCACGGGTAGAGCTTTGATCGATGTAAATCAAGGGGAGTTGGTGCTTAGAGTTCAAGATGAAAATGTCACCTTTAATGATTTTGAAGCAATGAGGCATCCAAGAGACAAAGATACGTGTATGAGTGTGGACCTTGTTGATTCATTGACTGACAAGAGTGTGCAACAAACTTTTGAAGATTCATTGGAAGTGGCTCTTATGGTTGAGGATGTAGAAGAAGAGGTATGTGCAGAAGAAGTTGAGTTCATGGTCAAATCCCTTGAGGCTTGTCTAGTTTTGAATACTGATGAAGACAAAGTTGTGGAGGATGTGCGTATTGAAGACAAGGGTGAGACACCCAGGCTAGAGTTGAAGGAACTTCCTTCCCATCTCCGTTATGCTTTCCTTGGAGTGGATTCTTCATTCCTGGTGATCATTAGCAGCGGATTGAACTCTCTAGAGGAAGAGAAGCTGTTAAGGGTGCTTAGGGAGGACAAATCTGCAATTGGGTTGTCTATATCCGACTTTAAAGGGATAAGTCCCTCATTTTGTATGCATAAAATCCTGTTGGAGGAAAACTTCAAGCCGGTCAGACAACCCCAAAGAAGACTCAACCCAAACATTAAGGAAGTTGTAAGGAAGGAGGATGTGAAGCTTTTGGATGTGGGCATAATCTATCCAATATCCGATAGTACATGGGTGAGTCCGGTCCAAGTTGTTCCTAAAAAAGGGGGGATGACAGTTGTTGCAAATGAGAAAAATGAACTCATTCCCTCAAGGACCGTTTCTGGATGGAGAGTATGTATTGATTACAAAAGATTGAATGAGGCCACCAGAAAAGATCACTTTCCCTTGCCCTTCATTGATCAGATGTTAGAGAGATTGGCGGGCCATGCCTTTTATTGTTTCCTTGATGGATACTCAGGGTATAACCAGATTGTGGTGGACCCGAAGAACCAAGAGAAGACTGCTTTCACTTGTCCCTATGGTGTCTATGCATACCGGAGGATGCCATTCGGGTTGTGTAATGCACCCGCCACTTTTCAAAGGTGCATGCTTTCCATATTCTCTGATATGACTGAAAAATTCATTGAGGTATTTATGGATGATTTCTGTGTTTGGTAATTCTTTTTATGAGTGTCCAAAAATCTTGCATGTGTGTTGAAAAGATGCCAAGAAACTAACCTTGTCCTAAATTGGGAAAAATGTCATTTCATGGTTAGGGAAGGTATAGTTCTTGGTCATAAGATTTCATCACGGGGGATGGAAGTTGATAAAGCAAAAATTGAAGTAATTGAAAAACTTCCTCCTCCCATAAATGTGAAAGGTGTTAGAAGCTTCTTTGGGCATGCGGGTTTCTATAGGAGATTTATAAAAGACTTTTCAAAGATTGTGAAACCCTTATGCAAGCTCTTAGTAGTTGATACTCCTTTTGTATTTGATGATGATTGCATGCATGCCTTCCATCTTTTAAAAGAAAAACTCACCACCGCACCAGTCATTGCACCTCCAGATTAGAATTTACCATTTGAGTTAATGTGTGATGCAAGCGACTATGTGGTGGGAGCCATTTTAGGTCAAAGAAAATTTAAAGTGTTGCATGTTATTTACTATGCCAGTCGTGTGCTGAATGATGCTCAATTGAATTATACCACGACCGAAAAAGAATTGCTTCTTTGTGGTGTTTGCATTTGATAAGTTTAGATCTTACTTGATTGGCTCTAAAACTACTGTCTACACTGATCATTCTGCCTTGAAGTATCTCATGACTAAACAGGATGCCAAGCCAAGGCTCATTAGGTGGATACTACTGCTCCAAGAGTTTGATCTGGACATAAAGGACAAGAAAGGAGTGGAGAATGTGGTAGCCGACCATTTGTCTAGGCTTCCACAAGCAGATGTTCAAGCAAAAGCTGAGTTGCCAATTCAAGAGGAATTCCCAGATGAATATTTGTTTATGGTGCAAGTGGCACCTTGGTTTACGGACATTGCAAATTATAAGGCAGTCAACAAGATTCCGAAGGACTTCAATGCACAGCAAAGGAAGAAGCTCATCCATGATGCCAAATGTTATGTTTGGGATGAGCCTTACCTTTTCAAAAGAGGTTTAGATGGAATTCTGAGAAGATGTATTCCGGAAGAAGAGGTTAATGGGGTGTTGACTCATTGTCACAACTCACCGTATGGAGGACACTTTGGTGGTGAGAGAACCGCCATGAAGGTCTTGCAAAGTGGGTTATTTTGGCCCACCATTTTTAAAGACTCCAGAACTTGGGTGATGAGGTGTGACAAGTGTCAGAGAACCGGAAGTATATCCAGAAGGAATGAGATGCCCTTGAAGGGTATTTTAGAGGTGGAACTCTTTGATGTGTGGGGGATGGACTTCATGGGTCCTTTCCCATCTACCTACAACAACAAATACATTCTGGTTGTAGTTGACTATGTGAGCAAATGGGTAGAAGCTATCCCCACTCTGAAAGATGATGCAAAAACAGTGATTAATTTTGTGAGGAAGAACATTTTTACCCGGTTTGGAACCCCTAGAGCTATTATTAGTGATGGGGGTACTCACTTTTGCAACAAAGAGTTCAATGCAGTGCTTGCCAAGTTTGGGGTGAATCATAAAGTTGCCACACCATACCACCTGCAAACCAGTGGGCAAGTAGAGTTGTCCATTAGGGAATTGAATAGGATCTTGGAGAAAACAGTGAACAATGCTAGGAAGGATTGGGCAAAGAAACTGGATGATGCACTTTGGGCCTATCGGACTGTATACAAAACACCTATTGGTATGTCACCTTACCAATTAGTGTTTGGAAAATCATGTCACCTACCGGTAGAGCTCCAACATCGTGCTTTTTGGGCAGTGAAGGCCTTAAACTTTGATAATAAGCTGGACATGGACAAGAGATTGCTGCAATTGAATGAGTTGGATGAATTCCGACTCTTGGCTTATGAGAGTGCAAGGATCTATAAGGAAAGAACAAAATTCTGGCATGACAAGTACATTCTTCCCAAGCAATCCAAGAAGTCCAATCAGTTTTGCTCTTTAACTCACGTCTCAAGCTATTTCCGGCAAGCCGAGATCAAGGTGGTCGGGTCCATTCTATGTCAAGTCGGTCTCCCCATTTGGTGCAATTGAATTGGAGGATCCATCATCCGGAGACACTTTCACTCGTTAATGGGCAAAGGCTCAAGCACTACCTTGGAGGAGACTTTGATCGTCAAGCAGTCTCCGTCCCTCTTAAGGCACCATCTTAGAAATCACCCGTCGAGCTAGTGACGTTAAAGAAGCGCTTATTGGGAGGCAACCCAAGTTTTAATTCCCTTTCTCATTTGTTTTTAGTTTTCAACTCTTGAATAATTTGAGAAGATCAAGAGATTTGTTAATAGGTTTGCTAAGTGTTTTCAGGGTAAGAAAGAAGGAGAAACAAAAAGGGGCAGAAAAAAACCAAAGCCAGAAAGCATGTGAACCAGCACCCGCTACCACCTCGGTGAGTTGTTCCATTTTTCTCCCCTCTCTGACTTGATTATTTACATTGGGGACAATGTAAGTTTTTAAGCTTGGGGTAGGGGTATTTTTGTACACTTTTGAATTTTTTGCATTGTTCATAGTGCATTCATTTAGGCATAGTTTGCATGATCACATGATTCGATTACCCCCTTGCTTAGATGATGCATCCGATTGTGAGAACTTAAGTGCCAAATAAATTAAGATAGTCAATTTTGAACCCAAAATTTCTTATTCCTGTGATAAGGCTAAAAAAAATTCTTGAGATGATCTTGGATAGTTGATAATTAGCATATGGCTTCGTAGATTTGTGTTTCTCAGTGACTCCTGAACTACTAAATGTGAGCTTTTGAGCCATTACGGGGTACTCACTAAATCCACCCCATTCTTTGTGTTAGAGTGTTATTCCTCTTGGATTGTATTTCTCTAGAACTTGACTTGAAACCGTTTTGAAGCTTAAAAAAAAAATTGAAAACATTTTTGAAAATGATTGAGGCACTAGGTATTTTTCCGGCCTTCTGAGATTTGATTGATCAAATGCTACCCTTTAGTTGCCCAATTTTGAGCTTGAAGGAATAAAATACTTTTCTTGGTACCTTGAATTATATTGATGAATGATGATTGGTGGGGCACCTTTTAAAGTATTGACAAAAGAGTAAAAAGGTTGTGGAAAAAGTATGGGATCAGAAAATCAGGAAAAAAAAAACAAAGTTTCTCTTGAGCTGAAAAATCTCCCCTTCTCCAAATAAAAGAAAGAGAAATAAAAACAGAGAAGGGGATGACAAAAGAAATGAGAAAAAAAACAAAAAGAAAAAAAGAAAGGTGGCAAAAGTAAATTGAAACCCAAAAAGGGTATTTTAGAAGGTGTCATGATTTGCAATGCTTGATGTTTGTGTAGCCTTTTGAAATTTCCTCTTCTTGATTTCCCAACCTAACAATAAATCCCATGGCCCCGTTAAAACCAAATCAAAAGACCTCTTGATTCTTAGATGTTTTCATTAATAAAGTAGAGATTTGGTTGATAGTCAAGCCTATGGTAGGAATCATTCCTTGAGGAAATTGGAGTGAATTGTAATATATCCTTGAGCACTTGAGTGAGACGAGAAAGAGAACCAAGCAATTGAAAAAGCTTGGGGTGATCTTCAGGTGAGCAAGAGTTCCCGAATCAGTGAGGATATGAGTCTAGGAAACCTAAGCTTCTAATTGGACTTGAATTGATTGTCTCTTGCGGAATTATTTGAATTGCCTGTTACTTGGATCATTTACTCGGGTTCTTAGTTCACTATCATTGCTCGGTTGTTTTCATCTTCTGGCCTTGGTTTTTGCTTGAGGACAAGCAAAGTCTTAAGCTTGGGGTGATTTGATGAGTGTGATTTCACCTCATTTTCCACGTCCATTTCTGCATGCATTTGCATATAGTTAGGCCATTTTAGTTTGATTTTGGTTAGTTTTTCCTTTGGAACGGATAAGGTGGTCTTGTGTGTTGTTTTACAGGAATTTATGATTAATTGCCCAAGATTTGGCCATGATGAAGCTTGGATGAAAATAGAGCCTGAAAAGAGAAGAAATTGAGCTAAGCAGAATTATGGAAGTTTCGCCACGCGAGACAGAATCTCGCCTCGCGAGCCTGAAGGCCTGACTGTGACAGAGATGTCACCCTTTCTATCTCACCTCACGAACCATGTCTCACCCCGCGAGCACGCGAAACCCAGAACCTCTGTTTATAAGCTGTTTTAGGGAGATTCGTGGGGGAAAAAAAAGAGGCCGCCAAAAACCCTAAAAATAGACTCTCTGCTGTTGTGGCTTTTGTTGGGCAACCTTCCATGGAGTTCCTTCCTTCCTTCCTTCATCTCTGTATCTTTTCTTTTGCCTTTCCATTTGATTATGTGTAGCTAAACTTCCCCCTTGTTGGGGTTAGATTATGGTTTTTCTGAATTTGGTTGTAACATGATGTGGTTGTAATACAATTTCCTATTTCTTTATGAGTGTTTGATTTCATACTTAATGCTTTCCTTGGTTTGATCATCCTAGGAATGATTAGTTGCTTTGATAGAAATTGAAAGATTGATATTAGGGCATGCTCATGAATCAAATGCCAAGTAGTTCATGAACCTAGACATAGGTCTTGGGGTGCTTGCAATATTATGAATCTTGACTCTTAATGCAAACTCTCATCTTAATCCACCTAAGACATTAGGGTTTAATTTGGGATTTTAGGCTCATTCCACCTAAGACATTAGGGTTTGAGTAATTGAGAAGATTTGATTGTCATAATTGAATTAGGAATTGTGTTATTTACCATTTCATAGCAACCAAAGGAGGATTAGCCTAGTCTAACCCTAACAATTCTATCCATTTGTTGATCCCATCTCTATTTGCCTGTTAAGTGTTTGATAAAATACCTAAAAGAACAAAAACATTTTATTCTTGTTTGTTTCATTAGATGTTAGAGCTACCTTCAATCCAAACTTGATCGCCTAGATAGTAGTCCAATTTGTGAAGTGGTACTTGTCCACGATCCCTGATGACGATATCCGGTTCTTACCGTTTTATTACTTGCAACGACCCAGTACACTTGCCGAGATCGTGTCGCATCAAAGAACAAGAAAAAGGTGGTGTCTGAAAAGCCCCCAGAAAGACCAAGGGGTCACAAAAAGAGCTCGCACTGGAGAAGCTAAAGAAGCACTACCCTTTGCTAATCAAGCTGCCAAAACTTCTTTTCAGACCTCTAAGTAAGTTAAAAAAGTTTAAAAATACAGCTAGAAGGGGGAGCACCATCAGCCAGATTGTTGCTAAGTATGCTACAAGTGAAGAGGAGGAGGAGGAATCCCTAGATTCTCCTCCATCAAAGAAATCAAAGCTGGCTCTATCATCTAGTGCAACAAAGGAAAAAATGGTGGAAGCTACAACATTGGTTGCTGAAATGGAAGAAGATAAAGAGGCCGAAAGAAGTTGATGAGGCTAATGAAGAGGTCAAGATGAGGAAGTTGAAGAAGAAGAAGAAGAAAATGATGAAAATAAAGATGTCTTGATCACTGGAGCAACAAGGAAGAAGGTGTCCTCCACTAAATGTGGAGGCACCAGGAGGAGCACACGCATCAAGAACCTAAGCGTTTGAAACAGAGCGAAGAGGGTGATGCAGCTTGGTGCATCATCCCATATCAGGATGCTTTAAATTTCTTCCCTCTAATCATTACCCGTGTTTATGTTTTCTACTTCCTGTAGTTAGATGGTCACCGGGACCTTTTATGTTACCTGTCTGTTAGGACTCAATGTGTAGGGCCATATTTTGTTTGTAATTCTGTCTGTTTCTGGTGTGCATGGGCCACAATTTTTGAATGATTACAAAAATTAATGAATGAATGGCCAATGAAAGGGCCTTTTTGTGTGGCTAAAATTGTTGGATGGAACACATGCTTAATAACATAACACACTGACTTGACCGTGCACAGTTAACCAATTGATAATGACTGGTTTTGTTTGAGATGAAATGTATGTTGCAGCATGACCCCATAATTTGTGAGTTTGATTAATCAGAACTAACTACAAACATATCACTCTCATGCATTCTCTGTAAAGTTTTTGTTGAGTCCGACTGATATGGAAACAACTTTGTTGCACACAATTTCCTGCCGTGACTTTATTTATTTAATTTCAACTAGAGCCTTTAAAAGCCTACCTTTTGTGAATATCCATTGAATAAACCCTTTTAGCCTCAGCCCCTTGTTCTGTTAGTTAGTCTCACTACAAGCCCTTAACTTGAAAAACAAAGTAACCCACATAAGTAGAGTTTAGGGGTGGTTGTTATGGTGTGCTCTTAGCCTAAGTTTGGGGGTGACTTGAGGACAAGCACCATCCTGAGTTTGGGGGTACTGTATAGGTTAAACATAAGGGGAGTAATTGAGGAGTGCAGCAATAATGAATAGGACACAAAATATGAATGCTGCACTTTTCTTTTAAAAAAAACACAAAATGAGAGCAAAGAACAGTGAAGTTTGTAGGAATGAAATTTTTGTATGGTCCATGCACATCCAAAGAGTTTGTAGGATTGTTTGTGTTTTTTTTTTCATTACTTGAGGACAAACAATGGTTCAAGTTTGGGGGTGTGATAACTCTTAGAGAGTTATTCATTACCTTTTTACTTAGACTTGTTGTTACCTTGAAGTAATAGTTGCAGTTTTTGTGAATAATTGTACAAGTTTGTGAATAGGTGTCCTTGGTTCATGCCTAGTTAGTTATTTTTCTGTTTATTGTGAAAACTTGCTTATGATGCTTTTGTATTTTAATCAAGTGGTTTGCTGGAGCATATCCTGAAGCACTAGCAAGGAGTTGTTGAATGTTGCAGCAAAGAAGTCCACTGATGCCTATCAGAAGAGAACAAAAGATTGGGACACCTTTTCTCTCTCCTGCTGCATACACTTGTTCTAGTTGGGTGGGAGCTCCACGTGTGCACCTAGGGATCAGGACACCTACAAATCTGGAAATGGGCCAAGGTCTTTAATTTAATAGTAGTAAATGTTGGCCCAAAAAGGAAGAGAGAGGTTCCCATATAAAACCCTTAGCGACCCTAGGAAAGGACATATCTTACACATCTTACACCTCATTTTCTTAGAGAGCATTGTTCTATTGCCTGACCTAGGGAAGAGCAGCTGCAAGCTCTTCTTCATCCTCCACCACTATTACTTATTTTCAAGTCCTCCATTGTAATGAACTTCTTTTTATTTTAACTTCTTAGTTTGCTTCAGCTCATTATGAGCTAACTTATTTTAGCTATGGGTATATAAACCGTGTAATGAATGCTTAGCTAAAAGTTATGTTATGCTATGTTTATCCATTTTCTTCTAATTTGCGTTTAATGTTGTTTGTTTAAGATTGATCAACTTAAATGAATGTGGAGCTTTCTTGCTTTGGGAAAACTAAGTTAAGTGGAAATAGTTAGAAGATAAGGATTAAATCATTAATTGGAAAATTGATGTTGAATAGATTATGAATAATTATTCAAGTCTTTAAACTAGCTGGAACAAGCTCATCAAGAAGAGGGTTTAATTAATACGAATCTAGGAATAGAAAGGTTTTAATGAAGCTTATCTTTCAAGTGTTGGAAAACACAACTTTTATTTGTTGGAGTTAGATGCTACAGCATACGCAAAGTATAAGCTAAGTTCAACATAAATTACTAGGGAAGTATACATATAGTTGTTTTCTCATAATTGTTAAAAAACCATTTTAAACTTATTGTCCTTTAAGTTCATTAATTTAAACGGAACTCGTATGTAATGGAGATTGCCGAGGAGTTGGATGGAACTCCTTACGAACCCGCACGGCGGGTCGAGCCGTGATCCATGGCGATTAGAGTCTAGACATTATGGCCAGTGTGTCTAAGGAGTATTTTTATATTTCCGCTAAGTACGTCTGTTATTAATTTTATGCCTGTGAGGGATCCTACTGAGAGGATATCCTCAACAGTGTTTTGGTATTGTAATGAACAATTAGGTGTGTATTTACATATGTTAAAGTTGTTGTGTTTTTAAATTTGCAGAAGTTATGTGATAATTAAATAAGTTTTAATTTTTACGTACTTTTCATGATAAGCGCGCGGTTAAGAATTGATTTAAGAAGGTAATTAATCTAATGACACAAAGAGGCACATCAAGGTGTCTCATTTTGGTATCGGGAGCCATTTGGTTCTAAAACGGATTGTGGGTTATGTCCGATCAGAATCAAGGACTGCGAGGTTTAGGATGTTGTTACTGGCCGTGTCTAGTTGAATCCACATCGGATATTGACTATGCTTAGAAGTTGGGTAGTGAGTCCGAACACGATAACTAACATTGGTGTGCAGCAGTCGGTAGCTGATGATAGAGGAGCCAGTGTTCAGAGAGGAGGAGCTGAAAAAAAAGGAGTTCCAGCAGCAGGACTGCCGATGGCCACACCTCAGGCCACTGGGAGAGTGTTTACTGTGAGGGGAGCTGAATCCCCTCAATCTGGGGATCTTATACGAGGTATGTATTTGATATCTGGTAGACTTTGTTTGTTTGTCTAAGTAGCATGATAGACAAGAAAGTGATGAGATTTTTATTGAGGTATAGTTGTGACTGGTAGGATGTGAACCCTTAAGATCAATATCAGTGAGTGAGACAATTACTATACGTAAAATGTTGATCGAGGCATAATATTACTAAGAGAATCTAAGGTAATGATCAAATACTCGTAGTTAGCATGGATGGTATGAATTTGGAAGATTAAAGGAAAAGTACCTATAGTAGTTTTACCTAAGATGAATATGAGCAGGAAAGATAACTTCTTTTGGTTTTAATTGCATTAAGAGGTGCAATAATGTTCTTTTGAGGATTAAGATGTGTGATTTTGATATAATCTGGAATAGTGGAATACACTACAAGGATCTAAAACTGTGAATGGATACATTAAGTAGGAAGTTAGGGTAGTATTGATTGCGGTGTTAATTGTAGAAGTTAGATGTTGAAATGGATTGTGGTGTTAATTACGGGAGTTAGATGTTGAAATAAGGTCCTCTTGTGGATCAGTAGTAAGAAGAAGGAAAGGATTAAGTTTTAATTATGTCCTTCAAAGATGATAGATCAAGGTGAAATGTTAAGGACAATGAATATAATGTAGTGATGGATTGTTTCGGGATAAATAGAACAATATAAGATTGAATTCTGTTATGAAGTTACTGTTGTCACCTCTGGGAAAGACAGTGATGAGAAATATAATATGAGATTTTTTAGATTAAGATACGATTACAAGATGAGGTCTAGTTTTGAGTTAATAAATTCTGAGGACGGAATTTTTTTTTAGAGGGGTAGTAATGTAACAGCCTGATTTTAATTATGGGGTTCAACCGGTTAAAATATAATTAATTATATTTTAATTTGAGAGTTAGAAAGTGTTTTTGATTAAAATAAAATCATATTCATAGTCTAATTTATGGTAGAGGATTACGGTAAAAATTTCGGTTGAAAATTCAGACGAAAGCCGGTCTGCGTTCTCACTGCCAATACAAGTTTACTGAGCTAGAGACCAAATTTTAATTCGTGAACGAGACGGTTAGTATTTTTATGATGTTTTGTGTGGGTTTGGAGTTTTTCGAAAAATCTTGTTCGGGGCCAAATCTCAGGGATTTCCCGGGCGAAATCATCGGGAAATACGATCGGGGAAGTCATCTGATACGCAATGGAGCATAGCATCAAGAGGATGAAGTGACATGGAGTGACTTGATGTGAAGGCTATGACACATCTCAAAAGTGAATCTTGACTTTTTTTCAAAATCTCACTTTTTCTTACATTCTCTCTCCAACCATACCTCCACACCATACCTCCATCTTACCACACCTTACCTTATTTCTTTCCCTACAAGCAAACCTTCTTTTTCTCTTCTTTTTCCTCTCCAAAACCGTGCCCCTCTCTCTCACTCTCTATAAATACTCTTCATTTCCACACTTCACCACTTTTCCTCCATTTTCCCACCTTTACACCTTATTACATTTCTTCTTCTTTCTCTTCTAAAGTTCATCTTTTTATCAAGCTTTTTACTTTAAGTTCTTCATCAAAGTTCTTCATATTGTTGAGGGTAATGATCCTATGTTGTCTATTTTTCATGTTCTTGTCTTTATGTTCATAGTTTTGCTTTAAGTTTCCTTTAAGCTTTCAAACTTCTTAAATCTCTTAAAAATGGTAGAAAACTCCGTTTGAGTTGAAACCAATTTCTATGTTCCTATTTTTACTCCTACTACAACATACTAAAAGGTTGTGTAAAACAAAAATTTCTAACCCTATATTCTTGATGAGGCCGAAACCATGCTTGTTGGTTTTGGTGGGTTTTGTTTAACTTTGCTTGTATGGACTTGTATTTGAGTTCTATTCCAAGATGATTATGACCAAGGGCTCCTTTGTACTAAAGGATGTTAGGTTTAAGTGATTGGAAAGTTTAGAGATTTTACACATTTTCATGTAAAGGCCTAAACTTTAAGTAGTTTAAAACATTGATGTTAAGTTGATGTTTGTCCAAAGTGATCATGGATTAAGGCTTCTTGATGTATAAGGATGCTAAATCCAAGGGATTGGAAAGTTTAAAATATTTTCTTGCTTTATTTTCCTATGATGTCCGAATGTAACATTTGACCTAGGATGTGTTATTTTATTTTGTTTTCCAAGATGATTATGGATTAAAGCTCCTTCATGTTAAAGGATGCTATGTCCAAAAGATTGGATGATTTAAAGATCTCTAACCTCACAAACTTGTTAAGTCCGAACCTAAGGATTCATGGTCTAAGACATTTGATTTTTCCATTTCCAAAATAATCATGGTTTCAAGCTCCTTATTATGTGTGGATGCTAACCTAAAGAGATTGGAAAATTTAGAAATTCCTAGCCTATTTATCTATGCTTGGCCGAAACCCTAAGTCAAGTACTTAGTGGGATTTTTAATTCAACTTTGTTAAAAGATTGTTGTTTATGAACTTCTAACACTTAAGGATCATAAATCCAAGAGTCGCATAAATTTCGGAAACCCCTAATCCTAGTTTATTGTATGAACCGAACCTATACCTTATGGTTAGTGTTCTTTGATTGAGTTTTAACTCATGATTTCATGTTTTGTAACCTTAGACTTCCATCATGGAGGAAACGAGGACGTTCGTGGTATACCTCTTCGAGCATCTAGTCTCCTTACCTTCACAGAAGGTGGAGTTAATACTTTGTGGTGTGACGACGAGGAGCTTCGAGTTCGGGAGTTCGGTGATAACCCAGGTGGGGGAAAGAATCAACCTATCGTCGGAATCGATAAGTAGTATATTATATAATAATTGTGTAGGGCGACCGAAACCCTACTAGTAGTTGAGTAATCGACAAGACCAAAATCACATTGGAAACCTTTTCTGAAAAACCAATGGCGATTCGGGGATTGTAGGTTTATCGATATTAGGTTGATTTTATATTGTTGATGGTTGAATTGATTTTATTACCTTTATTGAATTGATTTTGTGCTATGTTTGTAATATGGGAATATTTTGATTGATATTGTGTTGTGCATGATCTGCCTGGTTTTTATTATTATGCTTAGTGGATTTTAAGCAAAGATATATATGTTGTTTAAGAGATGATTGTTTTGGGTGTGAGGATAATGATGATTTAGAAGTGCCTAACTTAGATGAGGAATGTTGAAGAGGTGTTATGGCATATAATATGTGTCAAGTTCTAATGGAAGGTTAAGGCACTAAGATGTTGTTAAAACGGGTTGGTGAGATTCAAGTATAGGTGTTGTTTTCCACAACCGTGTATTGGTAAGATAATACACAAAGACAAAAGTGTATTGGTAATATAATACGCAAGGACCTCTGTGTATTGGTAATATAATACACCGTGTATTGGTAATATAACACACCATGTATTGGTAATATAATACACATAAAACACTTGTTTTGGTAATATAATACACCGTATTGGTAATATAATACACGTAAAACATTTTTGTTTACACATAAAACATTTCTGTGTATTGGTAATATAATACACCGTGTATTGGTAATATAATACACGTAAAATCATGTGTATTGGTAATATAATACACCTGTATTGGTAATATAATACATGTAAAATCAAGAGTTCTCGCAAGACCACTTCCACCTTAGGGAATGGGGGTGGAACACCTTTACGGTAATGGGGGTGGAGCACCTTGACGTGAATGGAGGTGTGCGCTAGGTGGAACATCCTAACGGGAATGAGGGTGTGCCCCGATGCAAATGAGGGATGGTGACAGGAGTGGTAGTGGCCACGATAACGTAAAGACATGGTGACAGGATTAGAGAGGTTACAAGTTAGATTGCCTGAGAATAAGGGTAGAGGATGATATATATTGACCTGAGGATGATTCATTAGTTATGTGTGTTGATTGTCTATGACAATTACTGTATAATTTACTATGACTCTTTTCCTCTTTTTGATGATAGAACTGTTTCTTATCCACTATGTTTCTGTATTTTTGTGGGTTACTTTGGTTTACGTTAGAAGACCCGATGGAGGGTTACGTTGCTGAGGAGCTGGATAGAACTCTATATGAAATGGAGATTGCTGAGGAGTTGGATGGAACTCCTTATGAACCAGACGCTGGGGGTCGAGCTGTGATCCATGGCGATTAGAGTCTAGACATTATGGCCAGTGTGTCTAAGGAGTATTTTTATATTTCCGCTAAGCACGTCTGTTATTAATTTTATGCCTATGAGGGATCCTACTGAGAGGATACCCTCAACAGTGTTTTGGTATTGTAATGAACAATTAGGTGTGTATTTACATATGTTAAAGTTGTTGTGTTTTTAAATTTGCAGAAGTTATGTGATAATTAAATAAGTTTTAATTTTTACGTACTTTTCATGATAAGCGCGCGATTAAGAATTGATTTAAGAAGGTAATTAATCTAATGACACAAAGAGGCACAGCGGGGTGTCTCAGAGGTTCCCATATAAAACCCTTAGCAACCCTAGGAAAGGACATATCTTACACATCTTACACCTCATTTTCTTAGAGAGCACTGTTCTATTGCCTGACCTAGGGAAGAGCAGTTGCAAGCTCTTCTTCATCCTCCACCACTATTACTTATTTTCAAGTCCTCCATTGTAATGAACTTCTTTTTATTTTAACTTCTTAGTTTGCTTCAGCTCATTATGAGCTAACTTATTTTAGCTATGGGTATGTAAACCGTGTAATGAATGCTTAGCTAAAAGTTATGTTATTCTATGTTTATCCATTTTCTTCTAATTTGCGTTTAATGTTGTTTGTTTAAGATTGATCAACTTAAATGAATGTGGAGCTTTCTTGCTTTGGGAAAACTAAGTTAAGTGGAAATAGTTAGAAGATAAGGATTAAATCATTAATTGGAAAATTGATGTTGAATAGATTGTGAATAATTATTCAAGTCTTTAAACTAGTTGGAACAATCTCATCAAGAAGAGGGTTTAATTAATACGAATATAGGAATAGAAAGGTTTTAATGAAGTTTATCTTTTGAAGTGTTGGAAAACACAACTTTTATTTGTTGGAGTTAGATGCTACAAAGATACGCAAAGTATAAGCTAAGTTAAGCATAAATTACTAGGGAAGTATACATATAGTTGTTTTCTCATAATTGTTGAAAAACCATTTTAAACTTCTTGTCCTTTAAGTTCATTAATTTAAAACAGTTTAATATAATTGTCACAACACACACTATTGTGTCACCTGAATCTTAACTATTAAGAACATATACTCTGGATTTTGGTAATTGCTACAACATTATAATCCTCGTGGGAACGATCTTTCTTACTCTGTATTACTTGATGCGATTGTGTATACTTTCACAAACTTAAGGCACTGTTTTTAAGGCAACAATCTTCAAATTTTATGGCGTATTCCCCAACAGACATGTTTCCTTGTTTCAGGCTTATGAATTCTTTCTCCTATTCATTTATGACACTTTTCAGAAAAATACTTCTCCAGAAAACATTCACGGAATAATTCCCAAGTAATGGCTTGTTCCTCAGCCACTAGTTGTCTCTACTTATTCCGCCACCAAGCTTCAGCTGTTCTGACCAACATGAAAGCATCATATGTAATCATCCGTTCCTCGCGGTAATGCATAGCAACAAAGACCTTTTTCCATTTCTTGCAGCCATTTCTCCGCTGCCTCTAGGTCATACTCTCCACCGAACTGAGGTGGATTGCCTTTCATGAAGGCAGTCAGTCTGCTTTCCATAGTTTCCTCTGTTCCAGTTGGAATGGGCTATTGTTGCCGCCTCTCTTCCATTTCTTCTTGTCTCCGCATAAACTGCGTATTCTGCTAAGTCTGTTGCAGTATAGCAGGTTCTTGCTCCCTCATCACCCTCATTGTTTCACTGATATCACCACCATTGTTCGTTCTCGATGAACTTCCTGGAATATCAGTAGTTGGGTTATCGGCAACTCCGCCTCCACAATCTTGGCCCTTCCACAACGTCCATTTCCACACCCCATTTTAACTTCCTAAAAAAGAATGCATTAGTACTCATTTGTAAGACATACAATTCAACATTTAAACAAATATATCCTCTATATATCTTACAAATGTGGTAAATAATCATTCTCATACTTTAAGTATAATTCGCGTATCGGACACTCAACCCTTTCTAGGTATAGCTGACATCCAATGAGGATTCAACTAACAGTGCCGGTATTCATCATAACCCCATAGACCTTACTCCTAACCATACCTAGACGCACAGTCCAATTTAGAACCTAACTTCTTTGATACCACCAAAATGAGACGCCCCTATGTCCTATTAGAGAACAATCTTAATTAACTATACCTTAACCCCTTTATTAGCATTAGCACAGATATTACATGCGAAAATATTATAATCTTGTGGAAACATTAAAAACAAAAACTAAAAACATACACATCAGAAAGAAAAGATAAACGACATATATACATACAATTTAAACACTAACCATCAAGTGCCATCGACCCCAACAGAAGGGTCGTAAACCTAGTATCTATAAAGACTGATTAAAGAGTCAAAGAAACATAAACAAATAACCTGGTCTATGAAGAAGATAACAGAACCTACTACAAACAGCATCTACCCGCCCGCCTCTTATAAATACATCAAAAATCAAAATAAAGATATGCTCAAAGAGGCACACCCTAGCAGGCGCTACCGACGGACCATATAATAGGTGATACGGGCATCTGGAACTACCCTCGCCCTCAATAAAATCCTGATGATAGTTTCTGTCATCTTTGGTCCTAATCCTAGGCTCCCATACTGACTCATTGCTACTCATCATGACCCTACGCCAATAATAACGATGCAACGTCTGTTTACTCCTCCTCCTTCTGCCTCTGTAGGTTCTGCCGACTCCATCTCGAACCACAGGTTGGCCTCTCATGTTTCATTCATCATCTGGGAACTAATGCTGACGTTGTGGGTACCACATCTCCATGAAAGGAAATCACTGAGAGATCCAATAAGAACCGAGCAAAGTGAAGAAAGGTCCGCCTCTTAGGCCATCATGCAGACCGGGCCGACATAACACATGAAGAACTATGAGTGGTCGACTTGCCACCCACTGTCATCATGATATACGATCTCAATATTCCCCAGGGTCTGGACCCTCGGCGGGATCATCTGCAGGTAATGCATTAGACGATGCTCTGGTCCGATCGTCGTCGACTTATGGCTGCTGCTCATTTGAGGAACAACCACATACATAGAAATAGAAGAAGAAAAGAAGGTAGATAAGAATCTCGACACTACCATAAAACAGGGATGGGGAAAACACAGTACAATATATTATCAAACAGTAATCACCACATACAGCAAACATTTCTCAAGTCATACTGTAACAATCAACCTCGATTATCCAACTAGGATCAATCGTCTAAGGAGTCAAAGTCCTATGCATGTGGTCGATCTCTCAGACAAGGGATACTAATCCCCTGGACATTCTCTTTCTCTCTCGGGCCTATCCATCGCCTAGAGATGTCAGTTGGTTTGTCCTGGAAACAGTTTCGGTCATTGTAACCAATAAGGGTGCTTCCCCCTATGAGCTCAATTCCAATAGGGTTATCGTGGTATCCTCGGAAGGTCCACCATGAACTGGAACACTCCGGGTCTTGACGTCGAGATAGTCGAGTACCAGCGGAGACCACAACACAATGGGTGCAAACCATTGGCCACTGTCGGTCAATCAGAACTCGACTACATCCCCAAGGTTCCCTGGAATGTCCTGCTTGCATTTCGCACCGCACTCGGCACGGATGACTCCATCACACGGCTCCCCACTCTGGCAATATGCAATGTAACACAAACCTAAGTTGACACTGGTACCATTACTTACATACATGCATTACAATGCACTAGGCATCCACACATCCTCTCAATACCCATATACGCATTACACCAACTCCTTATCACGTAACAAACAAGATTAAGCTGTCACATGTGCTTAATTCTTGTCTTGTTCCTTAATCGAGTTAACGGGGTGTTACAGAGAACACGATTGCTCCCAGAATCGATCCATCGGATCTTCAATCCTCAGCAATTGATACTTGTTCTTGATTTTTACCTTATTCAGTAGCTGGTAATCCACACATAGTCTCGACCTACCGTCCTTATTTTTAACAAACAAAATCAGTGCTCCCCACGGTGAAACACTTGGTCAGATGAACTCCTTTTTTAACATGTCACCCAACTGCTTCTTCAGTTCTGCCAACTCTGTTGGGGACATTCAATACGCTGCTATCAATATCGTTCCAGTTCCTGGTATGAGATTGATCGCAAACTCTATCTTTCTCTTAGGTGGCAGTCTCGGGACATCATGTGGGAAAACTTCTGGAAATTCGCAAACAACAGGCAGCAAATCCGGTTTTGATGGCTTCCAAGGAAAACAATACCACGCAGTCTCTCGATCGTCCACCTCCCAAGTTACTGTCATTGACAGGCAATAATCCAGATCGCTCCGAGAAACGAAGGGTTTTGTTTGAACAGTCCAAAATTACATGATTGGCCGAAAGCCAGTCCATGCCTAAGATAATATCAATTTGCTGTATAGGCAGACAAACAAGGTCCACATTGAATTGCCTATTTTCCAAAATAATAGGACAATCCCGGCAAACAAATATAGTTGTCAATGTTTCACCCATATGGGTAAAAACAATAAGGTCATAGGGCAATGAAGAAATAGGTAAATGGAAATGATCCATGCACTCCATTGATATGAAAGAATGACTAGCACCCGAATCAAACAGGGTAGATAAGAGCTTGTCGAACATTAAGTACTTACCCTTCCCTCAAAACTTCTCACGTTAAAGACTCTTCCCGCAGCTTGAGGTCTTCCTCCTTAATGACTTCATGCCCGAACATCGATTCCATTGTTGAAATAAAAGGGCGCTTCAAGAGGGGGTGAATTGAGGTTTTACAAAATTCTTTTGAAAATCTTGATTTCTTAAAAAAATACTTTTGCCTCTCTTTAATGATGCAAGAAATGGATCAAAGAAAAGAGAGAAGAATAAGAAACAAGAGCAATATAAGAATCTTGCAAGTAATATAACCATAATTCAAGAAATTACAGCAACTTGAAGATATGCAAAATATTCCCAATATTTCCAATATCATAAAGCAATGTATCCAATTTCAATGTTAATAACCAAAAATTCAAGAGATAAAGGAGAAAGGAATCACACAACCAATTTATACAGGTTCTAGCACAACCTGAGTGTTCTACATCCAGTCCTCAAGCGTAAACTTGAGTATCATCACTATACCTTAAAAAACTACACATTTTTTACAAGTATACAAACATAAAGGATTCCCCACCTTTATCCTCACTTGAGATTCCCCACTCAAGAAACTAAACACCTAAGGATACCCCATCTTAGATACAAATTGGGATACCCCACCCAATTCTAAAAATAGCAATATCAAATCAAATAAATCTATCAAGAATATAACACTCTAAAAGTACATCACTTCTAAAAAGCTCATCTGCTAAAAAATTAGAAACTAGAAGAAGAAGGCTCAAGTAATCAAAATGACAGCATAACAACACAGTAATTTATCAAAAAAAAATAATTTGTGTATAAGCTTTTCTAAAAAATTTCATTATATACAGAATGAAATGAAAAAAATTAGTTTTTGTCATTACCAAAAGTTATCGATTACTTTCAAAAGTAATCGATTACTTTTATGTAACAACCTAAAGGTAATGGATTACATTCAAAAGTAATCCATTACTTTCTGCCAGAAAATCCAGATTGCAAAGAACACACATGGTAATTTATTACTTCCAAAAGTAATCGATTACTTTACTAAAAAATCATGTTTTTTGTTCCAAAGTCTTTGCAAAAAAATATTCCATTTAATTTATCATTCTCTATATTTCTCAAATCATTTGATGTTTTAAAACCTTTTAAAATATTATTTTCCTTGAGCCAACTACGAAAACATCTAATTTTAGATCATGAATCAAAATCCTAAAATTATTACAAGTCTTCAAAATATGGAAATGGAACTTTGACGCTCATCATCAAAACTCCTTGTTGAGTAGCTTTGGAAGCCCGTTTGGAAGATCAACATCTACAATCTCCCCCTTTTTTATGATGCAAAACATTTCTTTAATATTGCATTTCATTCATAATTTTGTTGTACAAGACAAGTATGAATTTTGATGAAAAAAAATTTGTGAATGATCAAGATTGGTTTGATTTGAGGAAAGTTCTCCCCTCAATATGTTTCTCCCCTCAATATGTTTCACCGTGGGGAGCACTGATTTTGTTTGTTAAAAATAAGGACGGTAGCTCGAGACTATGTGTGGATTACCTATAACACCCGGGTGCCGACGAGGGCGGGGAGTGATCGTCGGTGCAAGAAGACACGGACAAGGAGCGGCTCCTGGCAGGCTTCTAGGCGGAGGGACACATGAATGAACCAATTACACACCCGATTCATGTGTCCCTCCGCCTAGAAGCCTGCCAGGAGCCGCTCCTTGTCCATGTCTTCTTGCACCGACGATCACTCCCCGCCCTCGTCGGCACCTGGGTGTTATAGGTAATCCACACATAGTCTCAAGCTACCGTCCTTATTTTTAACAAACAAAATCATGTGTAGGCAATTTCAATTTGAATGTTTGAGGTTAAGACTACTTCTTACAAGATTCAAAAAAAAAATTAAATTTTTAGATCCTAGAAAAACATATCATACAACATTTATTATCAAATATAACCATATAACCTTTATCACAAAGTTGGCTTATGCTAAGTAAGTTATACTTTAAACATTCTACTAAAAGAACATTTTCAATAGTAGTATTTCCTATTTTACCAATACCAAGAATTTTACCTTTATTGTTGTCACCATATATTACATGGTCACTATGTTTTAGGAGAGATCAATGAACTTTGAGATGCTCCTCATCATATGCCTTGAGCACCCACTATCATGATACCATTATTTGCCTTGGGTCCTCAAGCAATTCTGAAAAAACAAATTTAAGTTTTTGGTACCCAATCTAGTATGGATCCTTGAGCATTAGTCTTGGGTAGCATACTTTTAGGCACCTATATCATTTTTACTTTTTCAAGACCAATTCTTTTAATATAGCATTTAGGAGAAATATGACCATGTCTATAACAGTAATGACATATTACTTTATTTCTAGCATTTTTACTAGATGGAACAAATATTGTTGAATGTGTTTCTTTCTTATCATAGGAATTATAACCTAAACCGATTTTCACATGAGGCATTAATTGATAACCAAGTAAGGCATTCAAGTTTCTCCTACCATTTTTAGATCAAAATTTTCTTTTTCAAGTCTCTTGCAACTTTCACACTTGGAATTGCTAGGTGTATAAATTATAGAACTAGCATATTTCATGGTCATAGCATTAATTTCTAATTTTAAGTCATCTATCTCCTTAGTTAATTTTATTTTTTAATTTTCATGCATTGATATTATTGACTTTTGTTTGGTGACCTTTCTAGCAAGTCCCATGGATTCCTCATGCAATTCTTCAAAGGCTAATTGTAATTCATCATAATTGAAAGACAATTCAAGTTCATCATCAATTACCTCTTGGTCATCTTTTTGACTAGCCATCAAACAAAGATTTGAGACTTCATCTTCCTTGCTCTCATCACTTGATGAACTAATAACTCTGTCCTCCCATGCAATGTATGCCCTTCTCCCATTTTTTTTCTTCTTAGGCCTCTTGTCTCCTTTATCTTTCTTTTGGAGAGTTGGACGTTCAAATTTAATGTGTCCGGGATTCCTATATTCACAGCATAGGGGTGTTGATGAGGTTGCATCTTTCTTGGTAGGTTTCTTGGAATTGTTGTGTCTTTTCCAATTGCCTTTGTTTTTTAGGAACTTTCCAAATCTCCTTACTAGTAGGTTCATCTGCTTATCCTCTTGGTCTCCATCATTGGTGTCAATGCTCTCTTTGTCACTATCATCTTTCTTGGAGGAATAAGCCATAAGTGATATCCATTTGCTCTTCTTATCCGATCATTCATTCTCCTTAAGCCTTGTTAGCTCCAATTCGTGTTCCTTGAGCTTTCCAAACAAGGTTGCTAGAGACATTGTTGAGAGGTCCTTTGACTCCATAATGGTCGTTACCTTTGGTTGCCATTCTCGACTAAGACACCTAAGCACCTTAGTGACAAGATCCTCATAGTAAAAGTTTAACAAATGCAAGCAATTGATTAACAATAACTTGGAAACGATTTTGCACATCATTTATGGATTCATCATGTTTCATTCTAAACAACTCATATTGATACATGAAGGTGTTAATCTTTGATCTTATAACCTCACTTGTTCCATCATGGGTCACTTGTAAAGTGTCCCAAATCTCTTTTGCATTCTTGAAATTTGAGATTTTAAAGAACTCATCTATTAATAAAGCGGTGTGAGGATATTCTTTGCTTCAAAATCTAGTTTGACTTTTTGCTGTTCTTCTTTTGTCCATAGATTTTTGGGGTTTTCTTTCTCTTCATCTCCAACACCATGTTTGGGAATGAAGGGACCTTTTTCAATGATTTCCCATAAATCTATATCAATACCTTCAATGAAAATTTTCATTCTAGCTTTCCAATAAGGATATCCCTCACCATAAAAAATTGGAGGAGAAGTTGTAGAAATATGTTTATGCTCCTTACTTGAGGTAAGTACCATTTTCGAAAAAAAATAATCCTGAGAGAGATTAAGCCTTAATCAAGACCCTAGCTCTAGATACCAATTGTTGAAATAAAAGGGCATCTTAGGGGGGGTGAATTGAGGTTTTACAAAATTCTTTTGAAAATCCTCATTTCATAAAAAAAAACTTTTGCCTCTCTATAATGATGCAAGAAATAGATCAAAGAAAAGAAATAAGAATAAGAAACAAGAGCAATATAAGAATCTTGCAAGTAATATAACCACAATTCAAGAAATTAAAGCAACTTGAGCAATATGCAAAATATTATCAATATTTCCAATATCATAAAGCAATATATCCAATTTCAATGTTAATAACCAAAAATTCAAGAGATAAAGGAAAGAGGAATCACACAACCAATTTATAGAGGTTTGAACACAACCTGAGTGCTCTACATCCAGTCCTCAAGCGTAAACTAGAGTATCATCACTACACTTTAAAAAACTACACAATTTTTTACAAGTATACAAACATAAAGGATTCCCCACCTTTATCCCAACTTCAGATTCCCCAATCAAAGAAACTAAACACCTAAGGATACCCCACCTTAGATACAAATTGGGATACCCCACCGAATTCTAAAAACAGCAATATCAAATCAAATAAAGCTATCAAGAATATGACACTCTAAAAGTGCATCACTTCTAAAAATCTCATATGATAAAAAATTAGAAAGTAGAAGAAGAAGGCTCAAGTAATCAAAATGATAGCTTAATAGTACAGTAATTATAAAAAAATTTGTTTGTAAGCTTTTCTGAAAAATTCCTTTATATAGAGAAAGAAATGAAAAAATCAGTTTTCTGTCATTACCAAAAGTAATCAATTACTTTCAAAAGTAATCGATTACTTTTCTGTAACAGCCTAAAGGTAATCGATTACTTTCAAAAGTAATCCATTTCTTTCTATCAGAAAATCAAGATTGCAAAGAACGCACGTGGTAATCGTTTACTTCCAAAAGTAATTGATTGCTTTACTGAAAAATCATGTTTTTTGTTCCAAAGTCTTTGCAAAAAAAATTTCCATTTAATTTTAATCATTCTCTATATTTTTCAAATAATCTTGATGTTTTAAAACCTTTGAAAAAATTATTTTCCTTGAGCCAACTACAAAAACATCTAATTTTAGATCATGCATCAAAATCCTAAAATTATTACAAGTCTTCAAAATATAGAAATGGAACTTTGGTGCTTATCATCAAAACTCCTTGTTGAGTAGCTTTGGAAGCACGTTTGGAAGATCAACATCTGCACCCGCTCCTTGATTCCTACCAACTGGTTGTGGATTCTGAGCTCTCCCAGTATTGCCTTGAGGGCAATTCCATGACATATGGCCCACATTGCCACAGTTGAAACAAGTAACGTTCTGCAACCGAGAGCAAACTCTTATGAGATGAGATCCTCCACATTTGAAACAAGTCAAGCTCTGTTGTTGTTCTTGGCCAAAGCTTTCTCCTCTGGTGTTCACTGACTGTTGGTTGAGGCGACTGTACGGCTTTGCCCTTGACTGAAACCTACCTCTTCTTCCTATCTGAATATTACCCCTTATGGGTCCTCGCTTCTTTGTTACTGCTGCACATTTCCGGTACAATCATGACCTTCCAATACAGTACAATTCTCCACTAGAGCTGGAAAGTGGTTTAATTTCAGTGGCAGCATTACCCGCTTCAACTCGGGCCTCGAACCGTCTTCAAACTTTCTGCACACCCATTCCTCATCTGGGTGTACATGCTAGAACTGTGAGAACTTTAACAGTGCCTCAAATCTTGCTGCATACTATCCGACGGACATAGATCCTTGTTTTAGGTTAGAAAATTATTTCTCCTTCTTGATCCTGACACTCCTGAGGGAATATTTCTCCTAGAAACTGTCTATGAATACTTCCCAATTGATTTCTTGCCCTTTGGCTTCCAACAAACTCTTTTTGTTCCTCTACCAGGTTTTTGCCGCTCCATCCAGCATGAAAGCGGTGTAAGTCACTTTATGTTCCTCTCTACAGTGCATGGTCATAAAACCTTTCTCCGACGCTAATAACCATTTCTCTTCTGCTTTTTGGTCATAGTCACCATGGAACTGAGGTGGGTTGCTTTTAATGAAGGCATTCAGACCCCTGTCAAGATTTTCCTCTTCTCGCACAACATTCAACTAGTGCTGCCATTCTTCCCACTCCTCCTGCCTTTGCATGAACTGTGTGTTCTGCTGGGTTTTTTGATATAGCAAGAGCCAACTCCTCGCAGTACTTGCATTGGGTCATTGACATCACCACCGTTATTGGTCTCCAATGAACTTCCGGTTACATCGGTGGCTCTGCCTCCTCCATTCCCGCTGCCCCTTCCTCTTCTTCCGTTACCACGAGCCATTCTAATTTCCTGTAAAAAAAATTATCATCTCTTTTATTCATAAGATATGTAAGACCATATAAACAATATGTTACTTTACATGTCTTATAATTACTAAACAGCTATTCTCATACTGTAAGGATAACTTGCACATCGAACACCCTACCCATTCTAAGCATAGCCAACATCCAATAAGGATTCAACAAGTAGTGTCGGTACTCATCCTAACCCATAGTACTTTAGAACTGAACTGCTCCGATACCACCAAATGAGACACCTCGATGTCTCATTAAAGAACAACCCTAAGTAACTTATCCTTAATTCGTTTTATTAGCATTACCGCAATTATACATATGAAGATATATATATTGATTTGGAAGCGGAAAATTAAAAACTTTTAAAACATGCATAGTGGAATAAAGCAGAAACGACACACACACACACACACACACACACACACACACACACATATATATATATATATATATAATATTTACATAGCATCATCAGAGTACGAGTTGTCCCAACAGAGGGACCATACCTAAGAAAACTATACAAACACTAGTAAAACAGAAGGAGCTTTAATCCATAATCATTTTGGAAAACAAAATAAAATAACACATCCTAGGTCAAATATTACATTCGTCCATCATAGGAAAATAAAGCAAGAAAATATTTTAAACTTTCCAATCACTTAGACATAGCATCCTTTAACATAAGGGAGCCTTTTTCGTCCATGATCACTTTGGAAAAAAAAACTCAACATCTTTGCCATAACCATTTAAGGTTTCGGCCTTTTCAAGAAATAGGGGTTAGAAATCTTCAAACTTTCCAATCTCTTGGACTTAGCATCCTTCTATATCAAGGAGTCTTAATCCATGATCATTTTGGAAAACAAAACTTAAACACCATTGCCTTAAAACTCATTGGTTTTGGTCTTTACATAAAAATAGGGTAAAAATCTTTAAACTTTCCAATCACTTAGACATAGCATCCTTTAACATAAGGGAGCCTTGGTCCATGATCATCTTGGAAATGAAACTCAAATACAAACTCATACATGTAAAAGTTGAAACAAGATTCACCTAAACCATATACATAGTTTCGGCCTCCTTAGGAAGAAGAGGTTAGGAAACTTTATTTTACACAACCTTTTAGTATGTGATAGTATGAGTAAATACAATAATATAGAAAGTGGTTTAAACTCAAAAGGAGTTTTCTACCATTTTTGAGAGGTTTTAGAAGTTAAAAGCACATAAAGGACATATGAAGAAAACTTTGAAACAAAAGATGAAACTTTGAAAAAAGAACTACATATAAGTACTACCCTAAACTTTGTAAGAGAGAAGAAGAAGAAGAAGAAGAAGAAATGTAGTAAAGTGTAAATGTGAGAAATGGAGGAAAGTGATGAAGTGTGGAAATGAAGACTGTTTATAGAGAGTGAGAGGAGAGGGTCACGGTTTTGGGAGAGGAAGAAAGAAGAGAAGAAATAAGGTGGGTTGCTTGTAGAGAGGATAAGGCATTAAGGTGATGTGATGTGATTGAAGAGAGAAAGATGAAAAAGTGAGATTTTTGAAAAAAAAAATAATGATTCACCTTTTGAGGTGTGTCATAACCTTCACATCAAGGCACTTCATGTCACTTCATCCTCTTGATGCTCTGCTCCATTGTGCATCAGATGACTTCCCCGATCGTATTTCCAGACGATTTCACCCAGGAAATCCCTAAGATTTGACCCCGAACAAGATTTCTCGAAAAACTCCAAACGCACACAAAACATCATAAAAACACTAACCTTCTCGTTCACTAATTAAAATTTGGTCTCTAGCTAAGTAAACTTGTAATGGCAGTGAGAACCCAGACCGGTTTTCGTTTGAATTTTCGACCAAAAATTTTATTGTGACTTCAAATGGTAAAACAACACAAGAAAATGATTTTATTTTAAATAAAATCACCCTCTGGATTTTATAAAAAATAAACACATTAAAGCGTGTATTTAATGATAAAGAAGCATACGAAAAATAGGGTGTTACATCAACCGGAAATAGCGCCCACTTCACCGATTGAGGAGGACCCTTAGGAGATCGACGAGGAGGACCTGGTTGAAGAAATGGACCTGCAGTACCATCCGCTCAGCGATGAGGATGATGATTCTCCCGGTGAGGGAGTTGGAGTGGATAGGTCTCCACCGATTTTACCTTCAGAGGGTGGGGACGACCGTCATGGTCTCCCCAATGGGTATCACTAGTGTCTGACCAGCTGTAGGTTTTCCTTTTTATTTTGGGGTAATGAAATCTAGATGGTTGTTCATAGTTTTGAGAACCATTGTGCTTCTGATCCATGACTCTTTTAACCTTTTACTTTTAACTTGAACTCTTGTTAGTGTATAATTCGACCTTTCACTCATGTAAATTTCTGTCAAATGGCCTGTATCCTAGAAGGCCTTATGTGAAATGTATAAAGGTGTTTTGTAACTTTTTTGTTATTTTTGTTTCATTCCTTCATTTTATTGATGCATGAAGGGGAAATTTTTATGATTAATAAGAACGGAATTATCATAATAATAAGAATGTCATGAAATTTTAAGAATGTAATTTATTTACAACAATCTTTTGTTTCCGAAAGTAAATTGATAACTTGCTAAACGTTTTATTTTCTGCAAAACAAAATAGTTAATGTGATGCTCGGGTTAAGGGTGTCACACCATGGTTGGACCTCGGCTAGACCAGTAGTGAACCATGAATCACTGCCTTCACTGGTTCAAGGATCGATCTGATTTTTAAAACATTGCTTGTTCAAGTTTCTTTTCTCCGCTTATCTTCAATTCTCAATTTCAATTTATGTGAGACCCACTTTAATTCAATTCTTCTCTCCTTCTCTCAATTACAATTCAATTATAATAATTCTTCAATTCTTCCAGTTAGCCACGCCTTTATCTTTCTTCAATGTAATTGAAATCTCCGTTGTAGCTTTCCTACTTGATGGTTGTTTGGGCTTTCTCTTGATATTTTCTATTCGAGTTCATTTATAGATAAAATAATTACATAATGAGATTCAATTAATCAAAATAATTATAAAAATTAATTAAGTTATTAAGTTTAAAGGGGTCAAATATATATAAAAATTACTGCTTATCAGAAGTCAAAGACTAGGCATAGCACAAGGTAAACCGAGATAAATCTTTTGAGTGATCTTCTTATCTCTTTATCTTTTAATTGGTTCTTGTTTATTTAACTTGTTGCTAACAAAATTTCTAAACAAGCTTCTGTGTCTGCCAATGTTTTTCTAACGTCTCTCTTCAAAAAAAATTTCTCAGACAAGTTCTAAAATCTATCAAATGAGTCTATCGTCTGACCTTTTCAACACATGCTTCCTGTATATTTAAAAGTTTTTTGTTTTCTCAAAAGACTTAGTAAACATTATTCAACCTCATTCTCGTGTTTTCCTTTTATCATTCCAACATCCTTCTAACCTATCTGATTAATACAACTCAAGGCACTCATTAGTTCTTTATAATCAAAACACTAAAATTGAGAAGATGTATTATTCATTTAGGAAGATTATCAAGTAGATTGATGATGAGTCTATAGAGTTATTTTAGTTTATTCTTTATCTTTTTTCTCTTCTTTAAGTTATTAAAAAATTTATAAGAGAATATATAATTTATTGCACAAATATATAAATTTGTAAATGGATGATGACTCAATGAGTTAGACAATCATGTTTACATTTATGCATATAAATTTATATATACTAATGTATTTTCTAAAGAGCAAAGGCATCAATAGTTAGGCAATCATGTCCAAGTTAATGCAAAGTTTTTTTTTTTAAATTAACATATAGATTTTTTCCCCTAATGGATGTATTTTCTAGGGAGAAAAGACTTGAATAGTTAGACAATCATGTAAAATTTAATGTAGAGATTTTTTTTTTTTTTTGTAAATTCACATATATTTTTTTCCCTAATGCATTTAGTGTTCATACTTTCTTAGTTGTACATTACAATTAAGTAATTTAAAGGATTATGAGGATTTATTCAAAAAATATATACTTATATTTTGTGTAAATACATGTATTTATCAATGGCTAGTGACTCAAAGAGGATAAATTTATACATGTTAATTTATGTAAATTAATGTATTTATGAATTAAAGTATTTATTAAGACAGATTCAAATGGTTAATCAATCATGTCTAAGTTATTACACAAAAAGGTGCATACATTCATGTATTTATTAATGAGTGAATTTTCAAACGTAATCACAACTTAAGTAATTACTTAAAATGATTATTTTAAAAAATCTCATTGAAAGTAAAATATAAATTAAAATATTTAAAAAGTATAAAATTATTATTATTTTTATTGAATTAGAAAACAATGAAAAACACTACGTATACAATTTTTGATGATTTCTATATATTTCCCTTGTAACCATAGAGTTTTATTTTGTTTAATTTATATGCACTGACGGTGTAAAGTGTAAATGATTTTTACATTGACACCATACGGTGAATCATGTTACAACTTAATCTATTCCCCTCTAGGCTTACTATCTAGTATTCTTTTCATACTAACAAATAATATTTTTTTGGTGAAGATTAATGGTGAATTATGAAGTTACTTTTTTTTCTTTTTTAAAATAAAAACCTTTAATTACGAATTATGATGTTACGAATAAATAAATCTATTTCCTCACATGATAACTATCTAGCTAGTATATATTCACACTCATATATCATAGTACTTGTGACTTTAGGTAGTGCTATTTTTTTTCTCTGGTGGTTCTGGGTTCCAGACTGCTTCTGGTATCTTCTGCTGTGCTCTCTTGCTGGTTATGACCACTAGGCTTTTCTTGTGATGCCTATGTCGTGTATTGGGGTGACTAATCAACAAGGTTAGTATCAGATGCACATGGTGTGTCTACGTACTTGAACTGTTTCTCTTCTAGTTGTGAACTTTTTTAGGTTTTAAATTGATATATTAGTTTGTTGTTGGGGGTGATGTGTTTTTAAGATATGAGTTTCTTTTTAGGGTTTTGCCCCTCACGCCTTTTTTTTTTCTCCTTCTCTCCATTTTATTTAAAGTGGGGCAAAGAATTTTTTTTTGTATGACTCACACTAGTCTTTATTTTTCTCATTAGCCTATTCGAAACCTGAGAAAATGGTAGATTCAACACATTTTCTTTCCTATTGTTTTCTATCAATCCAAAGAAAAGGTATTTGATATAAAAATTATCAAACGACAAATTCATTCATCTTATAAAGCTAAAGGAAAAGACCAAGTGACTATGCATCTCAAAACCAAATTTTTGCATGCTAGAAAACGAGGCGTTACAACGACGACTAATAGGTTTTTTTCCTCCAGTGAGCGCCTACTTTTGTTTAAGATTCCCTGATGAAGCAGAAGCAGTGGACGTTCTTATCCTTTATTTTTAGTATTTATTAAAATATTTACCTAAAAAAATTTTTAAAGAAATTTTTTTTAAAGACCCTTTAGGAAATAAATAATATAATTATGATGACGTGTTTCGTCCTATAACAATAACAATTCTTTCTTCCAAGATTTGAATTTTGTATCCTACCTTAGGTGTCTTACTTGTATTATAACAATCTTTTTCATATTTAATATTTTTTAAATAATATTATACTTTTATTATTAAATCTATTAAATCAAAAATATACTTAATTATAATCGGCTTGACCATGATTGGACCTGGGCTAGACTAGTAGTGAACCGTGAATTAGTGCCTTCACTAGTTCAATGATCGGTCTGATTTTTAAAACATTACTTGTTCAAGTTTCTTTCTTCGCTTATCTTCAATTCTCAATTTCAATTTATGTGAGACTCACTTTAGTTCAATTCTTCTCTCCTTCTCTCAATTACAATTCAATTATAATAATTCTTCAATTCTTCCTGTTGGCCACACCTTTATCTTTCTTCAATGTAATTGAAATCTCCCTTGTAGCTTTCCTACTTGATGTTTGTTTGGGATTTCTCTTGATATTGTTTTATTCAAGTTCATTTAAAGATAAAATATTTACATAATGAGATTCAATTAATCAAAATAAATATAAAAATTAATTAATTTATTAACTTTAAAGGGATCAAATTTATATATAAAAATGACTACTTATCAGAAGTCAAATACTAGCATAGCACTCGTTGTTGAAAGGTAAACCAAGATAAAATTTTGAGTGATTTTCTTATCTCTTTATCTTTTAATTGTTGCTTGTTTATTTAACTTGTTGCTAACAAGAGGCTAACTATGATTTCTAAACAAGCTAGCTTCTGTTTCTGCCAATGTTTTTCTAGCGTCTCTCTTCAAAATATTTGTCTCAGACAAGTTCTAAAATATATCAAATGAGTCTATCGTCTGATGGCCTTTTAAGCACATGCTTCCTGTTTGTTTAAAAAGTTTTTTGTTTTTTCAAAAAACTTAGTAAACATAATTCAACTTGATTCTCGTGTTTACCTTTAATCATTCCAACATCCTTCTAACCTATCTTGTTAATACAACTCAAGACGCTCATTAGTTCTTCATAATCAAAACACTAAAATTGAGATGATTTGTTATTCATTTAGGAAGATTATCAAGTAGATTGATTATGAGACTATAGAGTTATTTTAGTTTATTCTTTATGGATATACCCATTTTTTCTCTTTAAGTAATTAAGAATGTTATTAAGAGGATATACAATTTATTTCATAAATACATATATTTGTTAATGGATAATGACTCAATGAGTTAGACAATCATGTTTAAATTCATGCACATAAATTTATGTATACTAATGTATTTTCTAAGGAGCAAAGGCTTAAATATATAGTTAGGCAATCATTTCCAAGTTAATGGAAATATATATTTTTTTTTTGTAAATTAACATATAGATTTTTCCAGTGATGGATGTATTTTCAAGGGAGAAAAGACTTAAATAGTTAGGCAATCATTTACAATTTAATGTATAGTTTTTTTTTATTGTAAATTCACATAGAAATTTTCCCCCTAATGCATTAAGTGTTCATACTTTTAGATTTGTACATTATTATTTAGTAATTTAAAGGATTACGAGGATCTATTAAAAATATATATACTTATATTTTGTGTAAATACATGTATTTATTAATGGCTAGTGACTCAAAGAGGTTAAATTTATATAAATTAAAGTATTTATGAATAAATGTATTTATTAAGAGAGATTCAAATGGTTAGTCAATCAAGTTTAAGTTAATACACAAAAAGTTACATACGTTCATGTATTTATTAATGAGTAAGTTTTCAAAGGTAATCAAAACTTAAGTAATTACTTAAAATGATTATTTTAAAAAATCTCATTGAAAGTGTAAATTTTAAAATATAAATTAAAATAGTCTAAATTTATAAAATAATTTTTTTTATTGAATTAGTAAACAATGATAAACATTACGCATACCATTAATGTTAATTTCTATATAATAATAATTATAAAATTATTATTATTTTTACTGAATTTGAAAACAGTGATAAACATCACGTATACCATTTTCGACAATTTCTATATATTTTTCCTGTAACCATAGACTTTTATTTTGTTTAATTTATATGCATTGTCGATGTGCAGTGTAAATGATTTTTACATTGACACCCAATAATATAATAAGAAATTAGTATTATTTTTATTTCTCTCTCTTAATTGTTAAAATAAAAACACACATATGAAAATATTAGTAGATATCAGTGTAAACTTTTTATATGATGGTGTATACTACTATAATCCTTTATTTTTTTGTCAGCCACTCTCAAGAGATTCAAATGAAGAAGGAATCACCAAGTGGTAGTCATGTGTATTGAAATTTGCAGAAAAAAATACCAAATGACAATCAAGCACAAAAGGGGGCAAACACTAAACTCGTTCATCATTATTCCCTTCACTTTCATTCCCTTCCCACATCTTCTTTCTTCCCCCATCCTTTGATCGCAATACCAACCACACATGCCTCTTCCCTCCTCCTTTTAATTCACTCTTCCGTCACCCTGTCATCATTCTCCTTCCACTACCTTGAGCTATGAACGAGGGCTAAAATCCATGGGCCAACCCCCTAAACACTACATTTGGCCCCTTCGTTGAAGAACCCATTTTGTGGTAGGGTTGTCTATGACTCTAACCCATGATTCACAACTACAACTTTTAGCCTTTTACTTGTCTAGAACCCTAAGTCCCAATTTCGAGCCGCGAATCACATCTGACAAATTGGAATGAAATTGCTGCAAGTTAAACCCTAACTTCTCGTACCATAGTTGTTGACCAAAATTGGCAAGTGCACCAAATCGCTTTGTAGTAATAAAAATATCGTCCTCAGGTATTGAACCGTTAACTACTAATGTACCAACTCAACTTCGTTTGAGCAACCGAATGGTTTGAAAGTGGCTTTCGCCAATAAGTAAGAATAAAAATTTAACAAAGAACAAAAAATATTTTTTGTATTTTTCAAATGAGAAAATTAAGCAACAAAATAATTGGTTTTTAATAATCAAAGAAGAAATTGTTGGAGGATCGATTTCCCTGTCTGTCCTTCTTATTCAATCCTAAAAATTAACTTGAACGGTTTATCCAATTTCAAGAAACTGAGTTTTGTAATATTTTCCCTAATTCCTTAGGTGAATAAACCTTTATGTTAAAGTTACTAATTCAATTCCTTGAGTATTTGATAAATAGCAGAAGCATTAAGAAATATTTCCACTCAAAAAAAGTTAATTTGGTTGTGTTCTTATTCCTAAGTAACACGCGCAAATCATTTATTCACAAACAGCAACTATGAATCCGAATTTCCCAATTGCAAAATTCATACAGTAGATAAACATGTAAACAGTGAATAAACTCTTGAAATTAAACAAACCAGAACAAGTAATTATCCAAAATTAAAACAAGTTATCTAGGCAGTTCCATCTACCTCTAACAAAATAAAATTAGCTAGACATAATTAAAAAGGAAAAACCAAATGAAGAAGATGAAGACAAGGAGGCCATCTTGAGTCTCTACTTTCCAGCTTTAACTCTCTTGATTGCTTCCTTTTCTCCTCTTCTAAACTGTATAGTTCTCTCTGTAAAATGCCTCTCCAAAAAATCTTCCTCCTGGCTGTTACTTTTTTTTCGCTGTTGTTCCTCTTTTATTTCCACATATTGCTGCCTCTTTTTTCTCGCCGTTGTAATGCTCACGCTGTCCCTTGTTGTTACTCTATATGCGCAAGTTACATTTTCCTATTCATTTTTTCGCTGTTGCCTTCCCTTCCTTTACGTTACTTTTCTTTCTTTTAATTAGGATTCCATTCTCTTTTCAATTCTCACGTGGGCCAGCTTTCATTTCCTTTTGTCTATTACTTTTCTCCTTCTTAAAAATGCTTCCTTTTCTCCTCCTCTTTTATTTCCACTTAAAACACCATAAAGGCACATCAAAGCCAAGATGAAACCAACTAAGAAATTAATAGAAATAAAACTGAAATAAAACAGAAAAATAGCCTACAATTAATAAAAACTAAACAAAAACTAATTAAAATTAACCACCTATTAACTACAAATTAAGAATCATCACACCCCCACACTTAACTTTTGCTTGTCCCCAAGCAAAGTAACAAAGACCAAACAATGCCCCACCCAACCATGTAAGAAATCCTATAACAAAAGAATCACCTTATGACAAGTTCATATTCAAGAATGTTCCAAGGAAGAAATCATAACAACGTGCTCCAATATTTCCACACTTGAGAAATTAAAGAACATGGCTAATTCAATTAGGGAAGAACTATTGGACACCCCACTACTCACAGGAAGTACAATTTCACTCAATCACTCAAACTTATGTGGGTAATAATTGTAAGTGTATCTCTTAAATTCACACATCAAAACCATGCAACTTCAAGTTTGATTTTCATCTTAATCAGTCATCCACAATTCACAGCATGCATAAATCAAAGGGATATTATTTAGGATGTAATGTGGCCAAGGTAAATTGGAAGGATAAGAAAGGATAAACAAGCTAGAACCAAAGGAAATAGGAGAGCAACAATTATTTTAAAGAACCATGCTTTGCATACAGCCATTTTCTCCTCTTTCTTTTTGACTTCCTTCACCTTCTTTTCTTTCAAAGCACCACTTTGTTTTTCTCAAGTATTTCATACCATTTTTCATATATTTATCTTTTTGTATTTTTTTTCCTTTTTCTCTTTTCTTTATTTTTTTTATTTTTATTTTTAAACATTCCTTCCTTTCACCAACATATAGGCACAATATTCTCCCCCATACTTATGTCAAACCCACACAAAATAATTCAATGCTATCCTATCCACTAAGGTTGGGTAGAAACATTGTTTTTCAAGGTAAGGTTCATGGGTAAAACAAACAAAGATATACATTTAAAGCTCAAATGGGCTAAGCAAAGGGAAAAATTCACGGTTGGCTATTTGGTCAAAGTGGCTATATGAAAAACGGCCCAAATCATTTTTATAACATGAATGTGAATCATGAACTTCAAACAAGAACCAAGCAAACTCAAGAGCATGAATTTCAATGGTGCACTCACAAGAAAGAATTTACAATTATAGGCTCAAATGGCTCACAAGGATAAAGTTAAGCAATCCAATTAATTCTCACCAAAATTTTTTAGCCATGAACTTTAATCAACAAGGTTTAACACTGTAACACCCCGACTTTTCGCTGTTTTCTAATATCAGAAATTTATATAATTATGTTTATATTTTTATCTGAGACTTATAAAACCATTTTAAATAAACTGAGTTTACCACTCAATCCTACTTGAATGTAGGAAGCTACGATTAAAATTTAGGTTGGAAAGTCAGGCGAAACCCGGCCTGCGAATTCCATTGACGGTATAATAATACTGCTCAAAAGACCTAATTTTAATTCGTGAACGAAAGACTTAAGTTTAGTATTTTATTTTCTACAATTCTGTATTTTTAGAATTTTTTTTCATAAAAAAATAAAATAATTTACGTATTACGGGCGGAAAGCGTAATCGGGTAGACGACGGAAGGGAAATTAGAATTTCTAAGAGCCGATAGAGGGTTTATCTTAGGATTTTGAGATGATCCAAGGGGATGAATCATATTTTTAAGTCTAGAAGGTTTTTCAGGGTTAAATAGAAAATTTAGAAATTTTACGGTTAAGTCCCTGAACTTTCTGTAAATTACCCTTTTGTCCCTAAATTAGTTTTTTAAAGTTTTTTCAAGTGGATTGGGCTAGAATCCTTGTTTCCAATCTCAAATGGTCGTGGCTTAGAAGCCCAAAATTTTCTAGTTCATGGTTTGATTCCATAAAGCCATTTAAGTTTCCTTAAGTTTCCTATCTTAAGCTTAATGCTTAAATTTTCAAGTGGGCCCCACAAAAATGAACCCAAGCCCAAAATAACCCAGCCCATGCGCAAGCCCATGAGGGATTGATGGCTGCCCTCATTTGTTGGATGATTCAAGAAAATTCTAGAATGTTCTACATTCTTCCACATTATTCTTTAACATTCTCAAAACTTCTTCAACAAGTTAGGTTTTCCTAAAATATCTAATGCCACAAATCAGCCCAAAATAGTCAAGTTAGTCAAGATAAGCTTGCATTAAATGTGGCAAATGGTCATCATGACACTTTATTGATAATTTGCAAACTAGTCCTTCAACTATTGGAATCTTTGCAAATTGGTCCTTAGAACTTAATTGCATTTTGATCCTTGAACATGACAACTCACCATCATCTAGAGTCTTCCAACATTGACGCCACTCTCACTATAAATACCCTACTCTCACTTTTCATTTAGTTTCTTTTGTCATTTGCTTCCAAAACTCTAAAGTTTACAAGTTCCTTAGTTCTAAGTTGTAAAGCAAGTTCTTGGATTTCCTTTGTCATTGATTTTCAAGAGGTAAATCCTAATCTTCATTCTTAATCATGTCTATGTTCTTTAGTAAGTTTCTTGATTCAAGGCTTGTATCATAGTTGTTTATCACTTTAAAGTTTCTAATCCTAGAACTTTGAAAAGTCATAATAAATTCTAGAAAAATCTAATAAGGATGAAACCACTTTCTATCTTCTTGATATCATGCATATTATCTAGATCCAATAGCATGATGTAATCAAAAATTTATTTCTTGAAAACCTAGCTTTGGCCGAACCTATCACCTTAGGGTTGGTAGAGTTTTGTTCATGTGTTTTCATGTATGATCATGTATTCTATATGGCATGTATGACTACACACTCTAATCCATGTTAGTCTCTTAAAATGAATATTTTATTCAAAAATATTTGTTTTGGCCAAACCCTAAGTGGGTAAGTTTTGTTGAGTTTTGTTCATGGTTTTCATAAATGATCTTAGAAATCAATCTCTTAGTATGTATATTTTATAAATCCAAGTTGATTTGTTAAACTAAGAACCCTATCTCTATGAACCTATTAAGGCCGAATCTATGTATAAAAGAGTTAGGAAGTTTTGAGTTTTAAACTTAGTTATTTAGTCACTAATCTATGATTTAGGTTAATCAAGGATCATTAATCCATAACTTAATCATGATTAGAAGTTTTAGTCATTCAAAAACCCTAGAGGCCGTGACTATGTATTAGGGTTTAGAATGTTTTAGTTTCTTGAGTTGTAACTATTTGGTTGTAATGGTTGAAGGTTAGTTGAGTACGACGTTTACGAGGTAACTGAAATTTTGAAGGAATCTGTAAGTTCATCAAGGAGTCTTCAAGAGGTAAGGGGAGCTTACCTGAGGGATTTTTCTTAATAACTATTTGCTTGTGGTGTGGTTTATATGATTTATATGTGGTTGTGGTTATTGGTTTTGTTAGTGGTGTGGTTTATATGATTTATATGTGGTTGTGGTTATTGGTTTTGTTATTTACGTGGTGTGGTTTATCTGTGTATTGGTGTGGAGTTGTGTTTAATTTATTTAATTATTTGCAATTGTATATTATACTGCTATGATGCATGATCTGCCTGGGAAATATCTGTGATATAACTGTTGGTTGATGTGTGAGAAGCCTGACAGTGGTCAGTGCTCAATTAAAGTTAATCGGATAAAAGCTTTAAGAATCTACGCAAATTATATTCAATGTTTTAACGGCAAAATATTGATATATAATATTAAAGGAATTTTATTTTGAGGAAAATGAGGAGTTTGGGAAAATATTTTAGCACTGCTAGATTTTATATAAGAAAACCTGGAATATTACAAAATATTCTTTTATGAAATTAATTGGTGAAAATAAGTTAATCATGATTTTAGAAAATTAATTAAGTGGAAAAAGTTAAGTCTTGGCTTAAAAAGCCTTAAAAATAATATTTGACGGCAAATTTGGAAAAGTGTAGACGGCAAGTATTTTTGAAACGGCAGTGCATATTTTGAGGAGAATAAACCTCAAGTGACTCATTGGTTTGTGAGAAACTAAGTTTTATGATTTAAGGATTTTATAATGAATTTCTACCTTGGAAAAAGAATTTCTGAAAAATCAAAAGTTGATTCAACCGTGTTGAAAGTACAGTTGGACTTAGTAACCGAGATATCAGGGTACTAATGTTCTTATGACGTTATCCTATTTTGGATTTGTTTTTCACAGACGACGTAAACGACGATATGGAACTTAGTAACCGAGACGTCGGGGTACTAGTGTTCTTATGATGTTATAGACTTGGTGTCTAGTAGGTAGACGGTGTGTCTACTTTACGACGTAATAATCGACGGTAAAAGATTTATGATGTTTTCTATCACCACGAACCTAAGACTGATTGCAAGGTCTAAGGGCTTCGTGATTGAGCACTCGGGCTATGAGGTCCTGTGTTGTTAATAAAAGTTGTAAAGATGTTTAAAACGATGATGGGTCATAAGCTTTTGAGAGCTTTGACAAATAAAGATATAACACAAAGAAAACGACGAGAACAAAGTGTTTTTCTTGCATGCATTTTGGCAGACGTGCTTACGAGGTTAATCATGATATCTTGGTGATATTCATGTCTCGACGTATTTGTTAATCATGGTATCTTTATGATATTCCTGAAAATCGACGTGTTCATTGTGCCTTTGGGCAATCGACGTACAATGAAATCAGGGTATTTTATGATATTCATGTAATCGACGTATTCATTGCGCCTTTAGGCAATCTACGTATAATGAGATTCATTACGCCTTGGGCAATCGACGTGCAATGAAAAAAAATCCATAAATCGACGTTCTCACTGTTCCGGACAGTGGGCTATGGTAAAATCGACGTGCCTCTGTTGGCAAAAATCGACATGCCTTTGTTGGCAATCGAGCTTGATCAGCTCATTTTGAAATGACGTTGGGGGTCTCCGGAGATTAGGTATGAATGTGTAGATGATATATTGAAGTGTTCATGCATAGTTTTCCAACGTTGATGTTTGGGGTGTGGAACCCATTGATAAACTGTATGCTGTAGTATGGATTGCTTAGGATGTTATAAACATGTATATGTGTATGTGTCTTCTTTTGTGCGAGCATTTAGTTATTTTGTTAAATCCATATATTGGTGTCTCACCCTTACAACACATATCAGAGACGTACAAGGGGTAGGATTTCTACAAGAAGGAGAAGGCTGTCTAGTTCAAGGCATGCTGTGCTGCTCCAGTTGGCGGTAGTGTCTGTTAGTTACGACCAGCTTAGGTCCTATTTTGATATATGGTGTTTAGGAGAATAAATCTGATAATGATCTAGGTGTGAAGACATATGAGGCAATATAGTTGTATGACTTATATACATTATGTATTTAAGTGTGATTTGATTTCATTGTTGTGTTGTCTTGAGGATTAAAAAAAAAAAATTTATCACCATATTTTGACAAGATGAACGTTGAGAAAACATTATTTTCCGAAAGTAACCGTCAAATTAAGTTTTATTTCCGCAAACGGGTAACCATGTGATGACCTAGGTTAGGGTGTCACAAACACAATGCACCAAAGTTATGAAATCCAATCAAGAACAAACTCAAATGACAAACTAAGCCACAAGTGTCATCTTCACATCAAGGGAAAACAAACATGGTGGGTGTACAATACAATGAAATTGCCAAGAATGGGGTTCCACGCAAGCATGCTTATTATTATTTTTTTAAAGAGGAGTACTGACAAAAAAAACTCAAAAATAAAACAGCACACAAACAAAAAAATATGAACAAAATAAAGAAAAATTAAAGAAAACTCCCCTATCTTACGCTTCCAAAATTTGGTCCAAACTTGAGGTCACCATCATTAGTGCCTCCTATCCTTCCTTTTTGTCATGAGATACCATGAAGCACAACTAAATATATATCTCAGAACAGAGAAAACATTAGCACAAGATAGGCAAGTCATATAAAAAACAACTAAATATATATCTTAATCAAAATTTTATTTTATTTTTTTCTTTCTAAATTTTCTATTTTTTTTCTTTTTATTTAATTTTTTTTCAACAAAAACTAACAAGAAAATGAAAATAACTAAAGAGAAGGGTTAAGAAAACTCATTGAGAAGCTTCCACCTGGATCCCATTGCTTGTAGCATAAGGGCCAAGAGATGCTAAGTATGTAAAGGCATCCTCCCGGATCACATAGCTTGTGAAGTTGTGATTGCAGAAGCAATATGACTCTACCCTTAATTCCTCCTAACAAGTGTGTGAAAACTCCATTGACCTCTTTAAGTACAATAATGAACTCACTTCCTCCCGGGTCAAATGGTATTTTCACAAGGAAATTTGACAGACAAGTGGAAGGGACTAACTTTACAGTGTCCACACATGCATGTAAGCCAACATATTTATCCAATGCAGCAATTTCAGGTTTCTTAGCCAGCATGGTGAAAGATATTTCCTCTTGTGACTCATCTACCACCACCACTTCATCTTCATTTTGATCCATCTCCATAACCACATTCTCTTTAATATGGTTTTCCAATGGCTCCTCAGCTAGCTTTTTCAAATGTTCCATAGTTTCCGCTTCTAACTTTTGCATCATGACACTTAGTTGCGCTACTAGCTCTTTAGAATGTTTCCCAGCTTGTATTTCAAACCCCTGAATCATGGCACTTATTTCTGCCTTGTTACGCTCTATGCTCTGGATCACAAGTTGAGCATCTATCTCCCCAAGAAATTCTAGCACCTCAGGATTCAGATTAAAGTGTGGTGGTGGTGGTAAAGATGACAAATATGATCTCCATTCCTCATTGGAGTATGTCTTTACATTGTTAGCAACGATACAATCAAGCACGACCCAATCAATTTGATATTCCTGATTTGAATAGTAGTCATGGTCCATGTGTTGCATCCACCTAACACAAACAAAACTCAAAATAAAAATTCAAATATATATAAAATAAAATGCTCAAATCGAGATTTCATAGGCACAACTAATATTAACAAAAATCAATCCACGGCAATGGCACCAAAAACTTGTTGAGCAAAATTGGCAAGTGCACCAAATCGCTTTGTAGTAATAAAAATATCGTCCTCAGGGATTGAACCGTTAACTACTAATGTACCAACTCAACTTCGTTTGAGCAACCGAATGGTTTGAAAGTGGCTTTCACCAATAAGTAAGAATAAAAATTTAACAAAGAACAAAAAATATTTTTTGTATTTTTCAAATGAGAAAATTAAGAAACAAAGAATTGGTTTTTAATAATCAAAGAAGAAATTGTTAAAGGATCGATTTCCCTGCCTGTCCTACTTATTCAATCCAGGAAATTAACTTGAACGGTTTATCCAATTTCAAGAAATTGAGTTTTGTAATTTATTCCCTAATTCCTTAGGTGAATAAACCTTTCTGTCTAAGTTACTAATTCAATTCATTGAGTATTAGATAAATAGCAGAAGCATTAAGAAAGATTTCCACTCAAAAAAAGTTAATTTGGTTGTGTTCTTATTTCTAAGTAACACGCGCAAATCGTTTATTCACAAACAGCAACTATGAATCCGAATTTCCCAATTGCAAAATTCATACAGTAGATAAACATGGAAACAATGAATAAACTCTTGAAATTAAACAAACCAGAATGTGACACCCTAACTCGGGTCATCACATGGCTGCCCGTTTGCGGAAATAAAACTTAATTTGCTGGTTGCTTTCGGAAAATAATGTTTTCTCAACATTTATCTTTTCGAAATATGGTGATAAATATTTTTTTTTAACATCATCACGACAGCGTTCACATAATCACACTTAAATATATATATATATATATATAAGTCATACAACTATATTGCCTCGTATGTTTCACACTTAAACATTTATAATGAAAAGATTATTCCCAAA
>JAUPTC010000433.1:0-5000 GCA_030762895.1 Sophora flavescens
CTGGATAATCATGAAAAATCACCACAGGTTGAAGGTGTTGGTGCCGGAAGATGGAGGTTCATTTTGGGTGGCTAGTGACTCGTTTGGCGAGGTTGAAAGTGTTACATGCATCACCCGTGACTAGTGACACAAGCTTGAGAGCATTCCCCTGACCCCCCCCCCCCCCCCTAGACTTTTTAGAAGGCATGGTGGAAAAGCAAACCTGTAAACCAGGGTTCACCACATGTTTAAGTATGCTAGTATACCACATTTCGGCTAAAAGTTCCCAAAACTCCAACCCCTCAATAAAATACAACAAAATTTGGAGGAAAAGCTGTAAATAATATAGCAAGAGTGCCTGCAAAAATTCAGGTCAAAATTCAATTTGTAGCCTAGGTTCATTGTCGTCCAACTATCGCATATCCCTGATTTCGGTTGAAAAATCATAAAAAATCACAAACTTCATGGAATGCCACGAAACTTTGTGGGCACCTAGGGAATATTATAAATAGTCTTCTTGCAAAACAATCAGTTCAAAATTCGATGGCTAGACCCATTTTCCATTTTATGGGAATTGTTTTGGTTTTCCACTTTGAAAATTGATTTAAAAATGGTATAGTGAAAAATTCTGTAAATCTTTTGACCCCTAGCTCCCAGTTTTATAAGTATCCCTGCAAAAAATCAGGCCAAAATTTGGCCTCTAGCTTAGAAAAAAGGAGTATGTCTCCCCAGTAAAAAGGATGTCTTGTGCTGGAAAATCTTGAAAAATCACCACCTTCATGAAATGTCACAAAACTTGGTGGAAACCTTGGGAATATTATAAGTATGGTGCCTACCAAAAATCAGCTCAAAATTCGATGGCTAGACCCATTTTCCATTTTTTGGGAATTGTTTCGGTTTTTCACTTTGAAAATTGATTAAAAAAATGGTAAGGTGAAAATTTCTGTAAATTTTTCGACCCCTAGCTCCCATTTTTATAAGCATCCCTGGAAAAAAATCAGGCCAAAATTCGACCTCTAGCTTGGAAAAGAAGAGTATGTCTCCCCAGTAAAAAGGATGTCTTATGCTGGAAAATGGATCTTTGCATATTATGCTATTATATGGGGGTGCCTGGCTATTATAAATATTATATATTATATATATAGTAGTAGTTGTTGTTGTTGTTGTTGTTGTTGTTGTAGTTGTAGTTGTAGTTGTTATCTCGGTGACAGCTAACTCCAACCACCGCTTAGATCGGTCTTGGTCGGTGCACATGATGCCCAATCGGGCTCGGTGTTGAGGAAAAGAACCAAGGGAACGAAGGAATGGTGCACCAGGCATGGGTCCCCGAGTGCACCAGGTGCCGGATCTGGCTCGGTCGGTGCGGAAAGGAACTAAGGGAACGAAGGAATTGTGCACCGGCCACAGGTCCTCGGGTGCCGGATCTGGCTCGGTCGGTGCGGAATGGAACCAAGGGAACGAGGGAATGGTGCACCGGGAACGGGTCCCTGGGTGCACCAGGTGTCGGATCTGGCTCGGTCGGTGCGGAAAGGAACCAAGGGAACGAGGGAATGGTGCACCGGGCACGGGTCCCCGGATGCGCCAGATTCATGGTTTGACTTGGTTTGGCTCGGTGTGGTGCACCAGATTCCTGACATGGCTCGGTGTGGTGCACCAGATTCCTGATTTGGCTCGGTGTGGTGCACCAGATTCATGACTTGGCGCGGTCTAGAGCACAGGTCTGGTGCACCTGATTCATGGTTTGGCTCCGTCTGGTGCACCAGATTCATGACTGGATCCGGTGTGGTGCACCAGATTCCAGACTTGGCTCGGTCTTGTGCACCAGATTCCTGATTTGGATCGGTGGGGTGCACCAGATTCATGACTTGGCACGGTCTAGAGCACCGGTATGGTACACCTGATCCATGGTTTGGCTCCGTCTAGTGCACCATATTCATGACTTGATCCGGTGTAGTGTACCAGATTCATGATTTGGCTCGGTGTGGTGCACCAGATTCCAGACTTGGCTCGGCCTGGTGCACCAGATTCATGACTTAGCCCGATCTGGTGCACCGGATTCCTGACTTGCCTCGGTGTGGTGCACCAGATTCCAGACTTGCCTCGGTCTGGTGCACCGGATTCTTGATTTGGCTCGGTGTGGTGCACCAGATTCATGACTTGGCGCGGTCTAGAGCACCAGTATGGTACTCCTGATTCATGGTTTGGCTCCGTCTTGTGCACCAGATTCATGACTTGATCCGGTGTGGTGCACCAGATTCAGGATTTGGCTCGGTGTGGTGTCCGGTGCAACAGATTCATGACATGGCTCGATATGGTGCACCAGATTCCTGACTTGGCTTGGTGTGGTGCACCAGATTCCTGGTTTGGCTCGGTATGGTGCACCGGATTCCTAATTTGGCTCGGTCTGGTGCACCAGATTCCTGACTTGTCTCAGTGTGGTGCCCCGGATTCATGACTTGGCTCGGTGTGGTACACCAGATTCCTGACTTGGCTCGGTCTGGTGCACCAGATTCCTGACTTGGCTTGGTCTTGTGCACCTGATTCATGATTTGGCTTGGTCTGGTGCACCAGATTCCTGACTTGGTTCGGTGTGGTACACCTGATTCATGATTTGGCTCGGTGTGGTGCACCAAATTCCTGACTTGGCTCAGTCAGTGTGGACAGGAACCAAGTTTACAAGGGTCTGGTGCACATGGCACTGACCGGTTGAAGGTGTTGGTGCCGGAAGATGGAGGTTCATTTTGGGTGGCTAGTGACTCGTTCACCGAGGTTGAAAGTGTTACATTGCATCACTCGACTCGTGATACAAGCTTGAGAGCATTCCCCTGACCCCTCCTAGACTTTTTTGAAGGCATGATGGAAAAGCAAACCTGTAAACCAGGGTCCACCACATGTTTAAGTATGCTAGTATACCACATTTCGGCTAAAAGTTCCCAAAACTCCAACCTATCAATAAAATACAACAAAATTTGGAGGTAAAGCTGAATATAATAGAGCAAGAGTGCCTGCAAAAATTCAGGTCAAAATTCAATTTGTAGCCTAGGTTCCTTGTCGTCGAACTGTCGTATATCCCTAATTTCGGTTGAAAAATCATAAAAAATCACAAACTTCATGGAATGCCACGAAACTTTGTGGGCACCTTGGGAATATAATAAGTAGTGTTCCTGCAAAAAAATCAGCTCAAAATTCGATGGCTAGACACATTTTCCATTTTATGGTAATTGTTTCGGTTTTCCACTTTGAAAATTGATAAAAAAAAATGCTATGGTGAAAAATTCTGTAAATTTTTCGACCCCTAGCTCCCATTTTTATATGTATCCCTGCAAAAAATAAGGCCAAAATTCGGTCTCTAGCTTAGAAAAAAAGAGTATGTCTCCCCAGTAAAAAGGATGTCTTGTGCTGGAAAATCATGAAAAATCACCACCTTCATGAAATGCCACGAAACTTGGTGGAAACCTTGGGAATATTATAAGTATGGTGCCTGCCAAAAATCAGCTCAAAATTCTATGGCTGGACCCATTTTCCATTTTTCGGGTATTGTTTCGGTTTTTCACTTTCAAAAATTGATAAAAAAATGGTAAGGTGGAAATTTATGTAAATTTTTCATCCCCTAGATCCAATTTTTATAAGCATCCCTGCAAAAAATCAGGCCAAAATTCGACCTCTAGCTTGGAAAAGAAGAGTATGTCTCCCCAGCAAAACGGATGTCTTGTGTTGGAAAATGGGTCTTCGCATATTATGCTATTATAGGGGGGTGCCTGGCTATTATAAATATTATATATTATATATATAGTAGATGTTGTTGTTGTTGTAGTTGTAGTTGTTATCTCGGTGACAACTAACTCCAACCACCGCTTAGATCGGTCTCGGTCGGTGCACATGATGCCCGATCTGTCTCGGTCGTTGAGGAAAGAAACCAAGGGAACGAAGGAATGGTGCACCGAGCATGGGTCCCCGAGTGCACCAGGTGCCGGATCTGGCTCGGTCGGTGCGGAAAGGAACTAACGGAATAAGGGAATGGTGCACCGGGCACGGGTACTCGGGTGCCGGATCTGGCTCGGTCAGTGCGGAATGGAACCAAGGGAACGAGGGAATGGTGCACCGGGCACGGGTCCCCGGGTGCACCAGGTGCCAGTTCTGGTTCGGTCGGTGCGGAAAGGAACCAAGGGAACAAGGGAATGGTGCACCGAGCACGGGTCCCCGGATGCACCAGATTCATGGTTTGGCTCAGTTTGGCTCGGTGTGGTGCACCAGATTCCTGACATGGCTCGGTGTGGTGCACCAGATTCCTGATTTGGCTCGGTGTGGTGCACCAGATTCATGACTCAGCACGGTCTAGAGCACCGGTCTGGTGCACCTGATTCATGGTTTGGCTCCGTCTGGTGCACCAGATTCATGACTTGATGCGGTGTGGTGCACCAGATTCATTATTTGGCTCGGTGTGGTGCACCAGATTCATGACTTGGCTCGCCGGTGCACTCATTCCTGATTTGGCTCGGTGTGGTGCACCAGATTCATGACTTGGTGCGGTCGAGAGCACCGGTCTGGTACACCTGATTCATGGTTTGGATCCGTCTGGTGCACCGGATTCATGACTTGATCTGGTGTGGTGCCCCAGATTCATGATTTGGCTCGGTGTGGTGCACCAGATTCCAGACTTGGCTTGGTCTGGTGCACCAGATTCATGACTTGGCTCGATCTGGTGCACCAGATTCCTGACTTGGCTCGGTGTGGTGCACCAGATTCCTGGTTTGGCTCGATCTGGTGCACCAGATTCCTTACTTGGCTCGATGTGGTGCCCCAGATTCATGACTTGACTCGGTGTGGTGCACCAGATTCCTGACTTGGCTCGGTCCGGTGCACCGGATTACTGACTTGACGTGGTCTGGAGTACCATATTATTGACTTGGCCCGGTCTGGTGCACCAGATTCAGGGTTTGTCTTAGTCTGGTGCCCCTGATTCCTGACTTGGCTCTGTGTGGTGCACCAGATTCATGATTTAGCTCTTTGTGGTACACTAG
>JAUPTC010000433.1:17500-32500 GCA_030762895.1 Sophora flavescens
TGGAAAACTTGGGAATATTATAAGTATGGTGTCTGCAAAAAAGTAGCTCAAAATTCGATGGCTAGACCCATTTTCCATTTTTTGGGAATTGTTTCGGTTTTCCACTTTGAAAATTGATAAAAAAATGGTAGGGGGGAAATTCTGTAAATTTTTCAACCCCTAGCTCCCATTTTTATAAGCATCCCTGCAAAAAATCAGGCCAAAATTCGACCTCTAGCTTAGAATAAAAGAGTATGTCTCCCCAGCAAAAAGGATGTCTTCTGCTGGAAAATCATGAAAAATCACCACCTTCATGAAATGCCACGAAACTTTGTGGAAACCTTGGGAATATTATAAGTATGGTTCCTTCAAAAAATAAGCTCAAAATTCGAGGGCTAGACCCATTTTCCGTTTTTGGCAATTGTTTCGGTTTTCCACTTTGAAAATTGATTAAAACAAATGGTAAGGTGAAAAATTTTGTAAATTTTTCTACCCCTAGAACCCATTTTTATAAGCATCCCTGCAAAAATAAAGCCAAAATTCGACCTCTAGCATAGATTAAAAGATTATGTCTCCCAAAGAAAAGGATGTCTTGAGTGGAAAATCAAGAAAAATCACCACCTTCACGAAATGCCAAGAAACTTGGTGGAAACCTTGGGAATATTATAAGTATGGTGCCTTCAGAAAGTCAGCTCAAAATTCGATGGCCAGACCCATTTTCCATTTTTTGGGAATTGTTTCGATTTTCCACTTTGAAAATCGATAAAAAAAATGGTAAGGTGAAAAATTATGTACAATTTTCGTCTCCTAGCTCCCACTTTTATAAGCATCCCTGCAAAAAATCAGGCCAAAATTCGACCACTAGCTTAGAAAAAAAGAGTATGTCTACCCAGCAAAAAGGATGTCTTGTACTGGAAAATCATGAAAAATCACAACCTTCATGAAATGCCACGAAACTTGGTGGAAACCTTGGGAATAGTATAAGTATGGTCCCTGCAAAAAATAAGTTCAAAATTCGATGGCTAGATCCATTTTCCATTTTTTGGGAATTGTTTGTGCTTTCCACTTTGAAAATTGATTAAAAAAATGGTATGGTGAAAAATTTTGTACATTTTTATTCACCTAGCTCCCATTTTTATAAGTATCACTGCAAAAAATCAGGTAAAAATTCGACCTCTAGCTTAGAAAAACAGAGTATGTCTCCCCAGCAAAAAGGATGTCTTGTGCTGGAAAATCAGGAAAAATCACCACCTTTATGAAATGCCACGAAACTTGGTGGAAAACTTGGGAATATTATAAGTATGGTGCCTGCAAAAAAGCATCTCAAAATTCGATGACTAGACCCATTTTCCATTTTTTGGGAATTGTTTTGGTTTTCCACTATGAAAATTGATAAAAAAAATGGTAGGGGGATAAATTCTGTAAATTTTTCTACCCCTAGTTCCCATTTTTATAACCATCCATGCAAAAAATAAGGCCAAAATTCGACCTCTAGCTTAGAATAAAAGAGTATGTCTCCCTAGCAAAAAGGATGTTTTGTGCTGGAAAATCATGAAAAATCACCACCATCACGAAATGCCACGAAACTTTGTGGAAACCTTAGTAATATTATAAGTATGGTTCCTACAAAAAAAAACTCAAAATTCGATTGCTAGACCCATTTTCCAAAATTTTGGTAAGGTGAAAAATTTTGTAAATTTTTTTACCCCAAGAAACCATTTTTATAAGCATCCCTGCAAAAAATCAGGTCAAAATTCGACCTCTAGCATAGATTAAAAGAGTATGTCTCCCTAGAAAAAAGGATGCCTTGAGCTAGAAAATCAAGAAAAATCACCACCTTCACGAAATGCCACGAAACTTGGTGGAAACCTTGGGAATATTATAAGTATGGTGCCTTCAAAAAGTCAGCCCAAAATTCGATGGCCAGACCAATTTTCCATTTTTTGGGAATTGTTTAGATTTTCCACTTTGAAAATTGATAAAAAAAAATGGTAAGTTGAAAAATTCGGTACATTTTTCGTATCCTAGCTCCCACTTTTATAAGCATCCCTGCAAAAAATCAGGCCAAAATTCGACAACTTGCTTAGAAAAAAAGAGTATGTCTACCCAGCAAAAAGGATGTCTTATACTGGAAAATCATGAAAAATCACCACCTTCATGAAATGCCACGAAACTTGGTGGAAACCTTGGGAATATTATAAGTATGGTGCCTGCAAAAAATCAGTTCAATATTCGATGGCTCGACCCATTTTCCATTTTTTGGGAATTGTTTCGGCTTTCCACTTTGAAAATTGATAATAAAAATTGGTATGGTGAAAAATTATGTACATTTTTCTTCTCCTAGCTCCCATTTTTATAAGTATCCCTGCAAAAAATAGGCAAAAATTCGACCTCTAGCTTAGAAAAAAGAGTTTGTCTTCCCAGCAAAAAGGATATCCTGTGCTGGAAAATCATGAAAAATCACCACCTTCATGAAATGCCACGAAACTTGGTGAAAACTTTGGGAATATTATAAGTATGGTGCATGCAAAAAAGCAGCTCAAAATTCGATGGCTAGACCCATTTTCCATTTTTTGGGAATTGTTTTTGTTTTCCACTTTGAAAATTGATTAAAAAAATGGTAAGGTGAAAAATTCTGTACATTTTTCGTCTCCTAGCTCCCATTTTGTAAGCATCCCTGCAAAAAATAGGCAAAAATTCGACCACTAGCTTAGAAAAAAAGAGTATGTCTATCAAACAAAAAGGATGTATTGAACTGGAAAATCATGAAAAATCACCACCTTCATGAAATGCCACGAAACTTGGGGGAAACCTTGGGAATATTATAAGTATGGTGCCTGCAAAAAATCAGTTCAAAATTCGATGGCTAGACCCATTTTCCATTTTTTTGGAATTGTTTCGATTTTCCACTTTGAAAATTGATAAAAAAAATGGTATGGTGAAAAATTCTGTACATTTTTCTTCTCCTATATCCCATTTTTATAAGTATCCCTGCAAAGAATTAGGTAAAAATTCGACCTCTAGCTTAGAAAAAAAGAGTATGTCAACCCAGCAAAAATGATATCTTGTGCTGGAAAACATGAAAAATCACCACCATAATGAAATGCCACGAAACTTGGTGGAAACTTTGGCAATATTATAAGTATGGTGCCTGCAAAAAGTCAGCTCAAAATTCGATGGCCAGACCCATTTTCCATTTTTTGGGAATTGTTTTGATTTTCCACTTTGAAAATTGATAAAAAGAAATGGTAAGGCGAAAAATTCTGTACATTTTTCGACTCCTAGCTCTCACTTTTATAAGCATCCCTGCAAAAAATCAGGCCAAAATTCGACCTCTAGCTTAGAATAAAAGAGTATGTTTCCCTAGCAAAAAGGATGTCTTGTGATGGAAAATCTTGAAAAATCACCACCTTCACGAAATGCCACAAAACTTTGTGGAAACCTTGGGAATATTATAAGTATGGTTCCTACAAAAAAAATAAGCTCAAAATTCGATGGCTAGACCCATTTTCCATTTTTTGTGAATTGTTTCGGTTTTCCACTTTGAAAATTGATAAAAAAAATGGTAAGGTGAAAAATTCTGTAAATTTTTCGACCCCTAGCTCCCATTTTTATAAGCATCCCAACAAAAAAATCAGTCCAAAATTCGACCTCTAGCTTTTAAAAATGGGAATATTATAAGTATGGTGCTTGCAAAAAAAAAAAAGCTCAAAATTCAATTTGTAGCTTAGTTTCATTGTATCCAAATTGCCGCATATCCCAGATTTAGGTTGAAAAATCATGAAAAATCAACACCTTCACGAAATGCCACGAAACTTGGTGGGAATCTTGGGAATATTATACGTATGGTGCCTGCAAAAATCAGCTCAAAATTCGATGGCTGGACCCATTTTCCATATTTTGGGAATTGTTTCACTGTCCACTTTTAAAATTGATAAAAAAATGGTATTGTGAAAAATTCTCTACATTTTTCTTCTCCTAGCTCCCATTTTTATAAACATCCCTACAAAAAATCAGGCCAAAATTCGACCACTAGCTTAGAAAAAAAGAGTATGTCTCCCCAGCAAAAAGGAAGTCTTGAGCTGGAAAATCATGAAAAATCACCACCTTCACGAAATACCACGAAAACTGGTGGAAGCCTTGGGAATATTATAAGTATGGTGCCTTCAAAAAATCAGTTCAAAATTCTATGGCAAGACCTATTTTCCATTTTTTGGGAATTGTTTCGGCTTTCCACTTTGAAAATTGATAAAAAATAAATGTTATGGTGAAAAATTATGTACATTTTTCTTCTCCTAGCTCCCATTTTTATAAGTATCCCTGCAAAGAATCAGGCCAAAATATGACCTCAATCTTAGAACTTAAGAGTAGGTCTGCCCAGGAAGAAGGATATCTTGTCTTTGAAAAATCATGAAAAATCACCACCATCATGAAATGCCACGAAACTTGGTGGAAACCTTGGGAATATTATATGTATGGTGCCTGCAAAAAATCAGCTCAAAATTCGATGGTTAGACCCATTTTCCATTTTTTTGGGAATTGTTTCGGTTTTCCACTTTGAAAATTGATAAAAAAAATGGTAAGGTGAAAAATTCTATAAATTTTTCGACCACTAGCTCCCATTTTTATAACCATCCCTACAAAAAATCAGTCCAAAATTCGACCTCTAGCTTAGAAAAATGGGAATATTATAAGCATGATGCCTGCAAAAAAACAGCTCAAAATTCAATTTGTAGGTTAGTTTCCTTGTATCCAAATTGTCGCATATCCCGATTTTGGTTGAAAAATCATGAAAAATCAACACCTTCATGGAATGCCACGACACTTGGTGGAAACCTTGGGAATATTATAAGTATGGTGCCTGCAAAAATTTAGAAAAATGGGAATATTATAAGCATGATGCTCAAAAAAAAACAGCTCAAAATTCAATTTGTAGGTTAGTTCCTTGTATCTAAATTGTCGCATATCCCTGATTTTGGTTGAAAAATCATGAAAAATCAACACCTTCATGAAATGCCACGACACTTGGAGGAAACCTTGGGAATATTATAAGTATGGTGCCTGCAAAAAATCAGCTCAAAATTCGATGGCCAGACCCATTTTCCATTTTTGGGGAATTGTTTCGGCTATCCACTTTGAAAATTGATAAAAAAATGGTAAGGTGAAAAATTATATACATTTTTCGTCTCCTAGCTCCCATTTTTATAAGCATCCCTGCAAAAAATAAGGCCAAAATTCGACCTCTAGCTTAGAAAAAAAGAGTATGTCTACCAAGCAAAAAGATGTCTTGTACTGGAAAATCAGGAAAAATCACCACCTTCATGAAATGCCACGAAACTTGGTGGAAACCTTGGGAATATTATAAATATGGTGCCTTCAAAAAGTCAGTTCAAAATTCGATGGCTAGACCTATTTTCCATTTTTTGGGAATTGTTTCGGCTTTCCACTTTGAAAATTGATAAAAAATAAATGGTATGGTGAATAATTATGTACATTTTTCTTCTCCTAGATCCCATTTTGATAAGTGTCCCTGCAAAGAATCAGGCAAAAATTCGACCTCTAACTTAGAAAAAAAGAGAATGTCTACCCAGCTAAAAGGATATCTTGTGCTGGAAAATCATGAAAAATCACCACCATCATGAAATGCCACGAAACTTGGTGGAAACCTTGGGAATATTATATGTAAGGTGCCTGCAAAAAATCAGCTCAAAATTCGATGGCTAGACCCATTTTCCATTTTTTGGGAATTGTTTTGGTTTTCCACTTTGAAAATTGATAAAACAAATGGTAAGGTAAAAAATTCTGTAAAATTTTCGACCCCTAGCTCCCATTTTTATAAGCATCCCTACAAAAAATAAGTCCAAAATTCGACCTCTAGATTAGAAAAATGGGAATATTATAAGCATGACGCCTGCAAAAAAACAACTCAAAATTCAATTTGTAGCTTAGTTTCCTTGTATCCAAATTGTCGCATATCCCTAATTTAGGTTGAAAAATCATTAAAAATCAACAACTTCATGAAATTCCACGAAACTTGGTGGAAACCTTGGGAATATTATAAGTATGGTGCCTACACAAAATCAGCTCAAAATTCAATGGGCAGACCCATTTTCCATTTTTTTGGAATTGTTTCGGCTACCACTTTGAAAATTGATAAAAAAAATGGTAAGGTGAAAAATTTTGTACATTTTTCTTCTCATAGCTCCCAATTCTATAAGCATCCCTTCAAAAAATCAGGCCAAAATTCGACCTCTAGCCTAGAATAAAAGAGTATGTCTCCCCAGCAAAAAGGATGTCTTGTGCTGGAAAATCATGAAAAATCACCACCTTCACCAAATGCCACAAAACTTTGTGGAAACCTTGGGAATATTATAAGTAAGGTTCCTACAAAATAATAAGCTCAAAATTCGATGGCTAGACCCATTTTCCATTTTTGGGAATTGTTTTGGTTTTCCACATTGAAAATTGATTAAAATAAATGGTAAGGTGAAAAATTCTATAAATTTTTCTACCCCTAGAACCCATTTTTATAAGCATCCCTGCAAAAAATCAGGCCTAAATTCGACCTCTAGCATAGATTAAAAAGAGTATGTCTCCCCAGCAAAAAGGAAGTCTTGAGCTGGAAAATCATGAAAAATCACCACCTTCACGAAATACCACCAAACCTGGTGCAAACCTTGGTAATATTATAAGTATGGTGCCTGCAAAAAGTCAGCTCAAAATTCGATGGCTAGACCCATTTTCCATTTTTTGGGAATTGTTTCGGTTTTCCACTTTGAAAATTGATTAAAAAAATGGTAAGGTAAAAATTTCTGTACATTTTTCGTCTCCTAGCTCCCATTTTTATAAGCATCCCTGCAAAAAATCAGGCCAAAATTCGACCACTAGCTTAGAAAAAAAGAGTATGTCTACCCAGCAAAAAGGATGTCTTGTACTGAAAAATCATGAAAAATCACCACCTTCATGAAATGCCACGAAACTTGGTGGAAACCTTGGTAATATTTTAAGTATAGTGCCTTCAAAAAATCAGTTCAAAATTCGATGGCTAGACCCATTTTCCATTTTTTTGGAATTGTTTCGGCTTTCCAATTTGAAAATTGATAAAAAAAATAGTATGGTGAAAAATTTTGTACATTTTTGTTCTCCTAGATCCCATTTTTATAAGTATCCCTGCAAAAAATTTGGCAAAAATTCGATCTCTAGCTTAGAAAAAAATAGTATGTCTACCCAGCAAAAAGGATATCTTGTGCTGGAAAATCATGAAAAATCACCACCTTCATGAAATGCCACGAAACTTGGTGGAAACCTTGGGAATATTAAAAGTATGATTCCTGCAAAAAATCAGCTCAAAATTCGATGGCTAGACCCATTTTCCATTTTTGTGAATTGTTTCGGTTTTCCACTTTGAAAATTGATAAAAAAAATGGTAAGGTGAAAAACTCTGTAAATTTTTCGACCCCTAGCTCCAATTTTTATAAGCATCCCTACAAAAAAATAAGTCCAAAATTCAATCTCTAACTTAGAAAAATGGGAATATTATACGCATGGTGCCTGCAAAAAAACAGCTCAAAATTCAATTTGTAGCTTAGTTTCCTTGTATCCAAATTGCCGCATATCCCTGATTTAGGTTGAAAAATCATAAAAAATCAACGCATTCATGAAATGCCACGAAACTTGGTGGAAACCTTGGGAATATTATAAGTATGGTGCCTGCAAAAAATCAGCTCAAAATTCGATGGCTAGACCGATTTTCCATTTTTTGGGAATTGTTTCGGCTAACCACTTTGAAAATTGATAAAAAAAATGGTATGGTTAAAAATTCTGTAAATTTTTCGTCCCCTAGCTCCCATTTTTATAAGCATCCCTGCAAAAAAATGTGCCAAAATTCGACCTCTAGCTTAGAAAAAAAGAGTATGTCTCCCCAGCAAAAAGATGTCTTGTGCTGGAAAATCAGGAAAAATCACCACCTTCATGAAATGCCACGAAACTTGGTGGAAAACTTGGGAATATTATAAGTATGGTGCCTGCAAAAAAGCATCTCAAAATTCGGTGACTAGACCCATTTTCCATTTTTTGGGAATTGTTTGGGTTTTCAACTTTGAAAATTGATAAAAAAAATTGGTAGGGGGAAAAATTTTGTAAATTTTTCTACCCCTAGTTCCCATTTTTATAAGCATCCCTGCAAAAAATCAGGCCAAAATTCGACCTCTAGCTTTGAATAAAAGAGTATGTCTCCCTAGCAAAAAGGATGTCTTGTGCTGGAAAATTATGAAAAATCACCACCATCACGAAATGCCACGAAACTTTGTGGAAACCTTAGGAATATTATAAGTTTGGCTCCTACAAAAAAATAAGCTCAAAATTCGATGGCTAGACCCATTTTCCATTTTTGGGAATTGTTTCGATTTTCCACTTTGTAAATTGATTAAAACAAATGGTAAGGTGAAAAATTTTGTAAATTTTTCTACCCCTAGAACCCACTTTTATAAGCATCAGGGAAAATAATCAGGCCAAAATTCGACCTCTAGCATAGAATAAAAGAGTATGTCTCCCCAAAGAAAAAGGATGTCTTGAGGTGGAAAATCATGAAAAATCACCACCTTCACGAAATGCCACGAAACTCGGTGGAAACCTTGGGAATATTATAAGTATGGTGCCTGCAAAAAGTCAGCTCAAAATTCGATGGCTAGACCCATTTTCCATTTTTTGGGAATTGTTTCAGTTTTCCACTTTGAAAATTTATTAAAAACAATGGTAAGGGGAAAAATTTTGATCATTTTTCGCCTCCTAGCTCCCATTTTTATAAGTATCCAGGAAAAAAATAGGCCAAAATTCGACCTCTAGCTTAGAAAAAAAAGTATGTCTACCAAGCAAAAAGGATGTCTTGTACTGGAAAATCATGAAAAATCACCACCTTCATGAAAAGCCACGAAACTTGGTGGAAACTTTGGTAATATTATAATTATGGTGCCTGCAAAAAATCATCTCAAAATTCGATGGCTAGACCCAATTTCCATTTTTTGGGAATTGTTTCGGCTTTCTACTTTGAAAATTGATAAAAAAAATGGTAAGGAGAAAAATTCTGTACATTTTTTGCCTCCTAGCTCCCATTTTTATTAGCATCTCTGCAAAAATTCAGGCCAAAATTCGACCTCTAGCTTAGAAAAATAGAGTATGTCTACCAAGCAAAAAGGATGTCGTGTACTGGAAAATCATGAAAAATCACCACCTTCCTGAAATGCCACGAAACTTGGTAGAAACCTTGGTAATATTAAAAGAATGGTGCCTGCAAAAAATCAGTTCAAAATTCGATGGCTAGACCCATTTTCCATTTTTTGGGAATTGTTTCGGGTTTCCAGTTTGAAAATTGTTATAAAAAAATGGTATGGTGAAAAATTTTGTACATTTTTCTTATCCTAGCTCCCATTTTTATAAGTATCCATGCAAAAAATCAGGTAAATATTCGACCTCAATCTTAGAAAAAAGAGTATGTCTACCCAGCAAAAAGGATATCTTGTTCTGGAAAATCATGAAAAATCACCACCTTCATAAAATGCCACGAAACTTGGTGGAAATCTTGGGAATATTATAAGTATAGTGCCTGCAAAAAATCAGCTCAAAATTCGATGGCTAGTCCCATTTTCCAATTTTTGGGAATTGTTTCGGTTTTCAACTTTGAAAATTAATAAAAAAAAATGGTACGGTGAAAAATTATGTAAATTTTTCGACCCATAGATCCCATTTATATAAGTATCTCTGTAAAAAATAGGCCAAAATTCAACCTCTAGCTTGGAAAAAAATAGTATGTCTCCCAGCAAAAAGGATGTCATGCACTGGAAAATCTTGAAAAGCCACCACCTTCATGAAATGCAATGAAACTTGGTGAAAACCTTGGGAATATTATAAGTATGGTGCCTGCAAAAAATCAGCTCAAAATTCGATGGCTAGACCCATTTCCATTTTTGCGAATTGTTTCGGTTTTCCACTTTGAAAATTGATTAAAAAATGGTATGGTGAAAAATCCTGTAAATTTTTCATCCACTTGCTCCAATTTTTATAAGTATCCCTGCAAAAAATCAGGCCAAAGTTCGAACTCTAGCTTAGAAAAAAAGAGTATGTCGCCCTAGCAAAAAGGATGTCTTGTGCAGCCAAATCATGAAAAATCACCACCTTCACGAAATGCCACGAAACTTGGTGGAAATCTTGAGAATATTATAAGTATGGCTCCTGCAAAAAATCAGCTCAAAATTCGATGGCTAGACCCATTTTCCATTTTTTGGGATTTGTTTCGGCTTTCCACTTTGAAATTGATAAAAAAAAATGGTAAGGTGAAACATTCTGTAAAATTTTCTACTCCTAGATCCCATTTTTATAAGCATCCCCTCAAAAAATAGGCCAAAATTCGACCTCTAGCTTAGAATAAAAGAGTATGTCACTCCCGCAAAAAGGATGTCTTGTGCTGGAAAATCATGAAAAATCACCACCTCCACGAAATGCAACGAAACTTGGTGGAAACCTTGTGAATATTATAAATATGGTTCCTACAAAAACTCAGCTCAAAATTCAATGGCTAGTCCAATTTTCCATTTTAAGGAATTGTTTCGGTTTTCCACTTTGAAAATTGATTAAAAAAAATGGTAAGGTGAAAAATTATGTACATTTTTCTACCCCTAGCTCCCTTTTTTATAAGCATCCCTGCAAAAAAATCAGGCCAAAATTCGACCTCTAGCTTTGAATAAAAGAGTATGTCTCCCCAGCAAAAAGGACGTCTTGTGCTGGAAAATCATGAAAAATCACCACCTTCACGAAATGCCACGAAACTTGGTGGAAACCTTGAGAATATTATAAGCATGGTTCCTGAAAAAATTCAGCTCAAAATTCGATGGCTAGACCCATTTTCCATTTTTTAGGAATTGATTCGGTTTTCCACTTTGAAAATTGATAAAAAAAATGGTATGGTGAAATATTCTGTACATTTTTCGTCCCCTAGCTTCAATTTTTATAAGCACCCCTGCAAAAAAATAGGCCAAAATTCGACTTCTAGCTTGGAAAAAAAGAGTATGTCTCCCAGCAAAAAGGATGTCATGTGTTGGAAAATCTTGAAAGCCGCCACCTTCATGAAATGCAACGAAACTTGGTGAAAACCTTGGGAATATTATAAGTATGGTGCTTGCAAAAAATCAGTTCAAAATTCGATGGCTAGACCCATTTTCCATTTTTTGGGAATTGTTTCGGTTTTCCACTTTGAAAATTGATAAAAAAAATGGTATGGTGAAAAATTCTGTAAATTTTTCATCCACTAGCTCCCATTTTTATAAGTATCCCTGCAAACAATCAGGAAAAAATTCGGCCTCTAGCTTAGAAAAAAAGAGTATGTCTCCCCAGTAAAAAGGATGTCTTGTGCTGGAAAATCAGGAAAAATCACCACCTTCATGAAATGGCAAGAAAAATGGTGGAAACCTTGGGAATATTATAAGTATGGTGCCTGCTAAAAATCTGCTCAAAATTCGATGGCTAGACCCATTTTCCATTTTTTGGGAATTGTTTCGGTTTTCCACTTTGAAAATTGATATAAAAAAATGGTAAGGTGAAAGATTCTGTATATTTTTTTACCCCTAGCTCCCATTTTAATAAGCATCCTTGCAAAAAAATAAGGCCAAAATTCGACCTCTAGCATAGAATAAAAGAGTATGTCTCCCCAGCAAAAAGGATGTCTTGTGCTGGAAAATCATGAAAAATCACCACCTTCACGAAATGCCACAAAACATGGTGGAAACCTTGGGAATATTATAAGTATGGTGCCTGAAAAAAATCAGCTCAAAATTCGATGGCTAGACCCAATTTCCATTTTGGGGAATTGTTTCGGTTTTCCACTTTTAAAATTTTTTAAAAAAAATGGTATGGTGAAAAATTTTATAAATTTTTTGTCCCCAAGCTCCTATTTTTCTAAGTTTCCCTGCAAAAAATCAGGCAAAAATTCGGCCTCTAGCTTAGAAAAAAAGAGTATGTCTCCCAGTAAAAAGGATGTCTTGTGCTGGAAAATCGGGAAAAATCACCACCTTCATGAAATGGCAAGAAACATGGTGGAAACCTTGGGAATATTATAAGTATGGTGCCTGCTAAAAATCAGCTCAAAATTCTATGGCTAGACCCATTTTCCATTTTTTGGGAATTGTTTCGGTTTTCCACTTTGAAAATTGATATAAAAAAATGGTAAGGTGAAAAATTCTGTAAATTTTTCTACCCCTAGTTCCCATTTTTATAAGCATCCCTGCAAAAAAATGAGGCCAAAATTCGACCTCTAGCATAGAATAAAAGTGTATGTCTCCCCAGCAAAAAGAATGTCTTGTGCTGGAAAATATTGAAAAATCACCACCTTCACGAAATGCCACAAAACTTGGTGGAAACCTTGGGAATATTATAATTATGGTGCCTGAAAAAAATCAGCTCAAAATTCGATGACTAGACCCAATTTCCATTTTTGGGGAATTGTTTTGGTTTTCCACTTTGAAAATTGATTAAAAAAATGGTATGGTGAAAAATTCTGTAAATTTTTCGTCCCCTAGCTTCCATTTTTATATGCATCCCTGCAAAAAATAAGGCCAAAAATCGACCTCTAGCTTGGAAAAAAAGTGTATGTCTCGCAGCAAAAAGGATGTCATGTGCTTGAAAATCTTGAAAAGCCACCACCTTCATGAAATGCAACCATACTTGGTGAAACCTTGGTAATATTATAAGTATGGTGCCTGCAAAAAATCAGCTCAAAATTCGATGGCTAGACCCATTTTCCATTTTTTGAGAATTGTTTCGGTTTTCCACTTTGAAAATTGATAAAAAAAAATGGTATGGTGAAAAATTCTGTAAATTTTTCATCCACTAGATCCCATTTTTATAAGTATCCCTGCAAAAAATCATGCCAAATTTCAGCCTCTAGCTTAGAAAAAAAGAGTATGTCTCCCCAGTAAAAAGGATGTCTTGTGCTGGAAAATCATGAAAAATCACCACCTTTATAAAATACTACGAAACTTGGTGGAAACCTTGGGAATATTATAAGTATGGTGCCTTCTAAAAATCAGCTCAAAATTCGATGGCTAGACCCATTTTCCATTTTTTGGGAATTGTTTCGATTTTTCCCTTTGAAAATTGATAAAAAAAAATGGTTTGGTGAAAATTTATGTAAATTTTTTGTCCCCTAGCTCCCATTTTTATAAGCATCCCTGCAAAAAATCAGGCCAAAATTCGACCTCTAGCTTGGAAAAGAAGAGTATGTCTCCCCAGCAAAAAGGATGTCTTGTGCTGGAAAATGGGTCTTTGCATATTATGCTATTATAGGGGGGTGCCTGGCTATTGTAAATATTATATATTTTATATATAGTAGTAGTTGTTGTTGTTGTTGTTGTTGTAGTTGTTATCTCGGTGACAGCTAACTCCAACCACCGCTTAGATCAGTCTCGGTCGGGGCACATGATGCCTGATCTGGCTCGGTCGTTGCAGAAAGGAACCAAGGGAACGAAGGAATGGTGCACCGGGAATGGGTCCCCGAGTGCACCAGGTGCCGGATCTGGCTCGGTCGGTGCGGAAAGGAACTAAGGGAACAAGGGAATGGTGCACCGGGCACGGGTCCTCGGGTGCCGGATCTGGCTCGGTCGGTGCGGAATGGAACCAAGGGAACGAGGGAATGGTGCACCGGGCACGGGTCCTCGGGTGCACCAGGAGCCAGTTCTGACTCGGTCGGTGCGGAAAGGAACCAAGGGAACAAGGGAATGGTGCACCGGGCAGGGGTCCCCGAATGCACCAGATTCATGGTTTGGCTCGATTTGGCTCGGTGTGGTTCACCAGATTCCTAACATGGCTCGGTGTGGTGCACCAAATTCCTGATTTGGCTCGGTGTGGTGCACCAGAGTCATGACTCGGCGCGGTCTAGAGCACCGGTCTGGTGCACCTGATTCATGGTTTGGCTCCGTCTGGTGCACCAGATTCATGACTTGATCCGGTGTGGTGCACCAGATTCATGATTTGGCTCGGTGTGGTGCACCGGATTCCAGACTTGGCTCGGTCTGGTGCACCAGATTCCTGATTTGGCTCGGTATGGTGCACCAGATACATGACTTGGCGTGGTCTAGAGCACCGGTCTGGTACACCTGATTCATGGTTTGGCTCCGTCTGGTGCACCAGATTCATGACTTGATCCGGTGTGGTGCACCAGATTCCTGATTTGGCTCGGTCTGGTGCACCAGATTCCTGACTTGGCTCGGTCTGGTGCACCATATTCCTGACTTGGCACGGTCTGGTGCACCAAATTCCTGTCCTGGCTCGATATGGTGCACCAGATTCCTGGTTTGGCTCGGTGTGGTGCACCAGATTCCTGACTTGGCTCGATCTGGTGCACCAGATTACTGACATGGCTCGGTCTGGTGCACCAGATTCATGACTTGGCTCGATCTGGTGCACCAGATTCCTGACTTGGCTCGGTGTGGTGCACTAGATTCCTGATTTGGCTCGGTGTGGTGCACCAGATTCCTGACTTGGCTCGGTCAGTGCGGACAGGTACCAGGGTTGCAAGGGTCTGGTGAACATGGCACTGACCGGTTGAAGGTGTTGGTACCGAAAGATGGAGGTTCATTTTGGGTGGCTAGTGACTCGTGCACCGAGGTTGAAAGTGTTACATTGCATCACCCGTGACTCGTGATACAAGCTTGAGAGCATTCCCCTGACCCCCCTAGACTTTTTAGAAGGCGTGGTGGAAAAGCAAACCTGTAAACCAGGGTCCACCACATGTTTAAGTATGGTGGTATACCACATTTCAGCTAAAAGTTCCCAAAACTCCAACCCCTCAATAAAATGAAACAAAATTTGGAGATAAAGCTGGAAATAATATTTCAAGAGTGCCTGCAAAAATTCAGGTCAAAATTCAATTTGTAGCCTAGGTTCCTTGTCATCGAATTGTCGCATATCCCTGATTTCGGTTGAAAAATCATAAAAAATCACAACCTTCATGGAATGCCACGAAACTTTGTGGGC
>JAUPTC010000433.1:37500-50000 GCA_030762895.1 Sophora flavescens
ACCACCGGTCGTTGCGGAAAGGAACCAAGGGAACAAAGGAATGGTGCACCAGGCACGGGTCCCCGGGTGCACCAGGTGCCGGATCTGGCTCGGCCGGTGCGGAAAGGAACCAAGGGAATGGTGCACCGGGCATGGGCCCCGGGTGCACTAGGTGCCGGATCTGGCCCGGTCTGTAAGGAAAGGAACCAAGGGAACGAGGGAATGGTGCACCGGGCACGGGTCCCCGGGTGCACCAGGTGCCGGATCTGGCTCGGTCGGTGCGGAAAGGAACCAAGGGAACGAGGGAATGGTGCACCGGGCACGGGTCCCCGGATGCACCAGGTGCCGGATCTGGCTCGGTCTGTGCGGAAAGGAACCAAGGGAACGAGGGAATGGTGCACCGGGCACGGGTCCCCGGGTGCACCAGATTCATGGTTTGGCTCGGTTTGGCTCGGTGTGGTGCACCAGATTCTTGACATGGCTCGGTGTGGTGCACCAGATTCCTGATTTGGCTCGGTGTGGTGCACCAGATTCCTGACATGGCTCGGTGTGGTGCACCAGATTCCTGATTTGGCTCGGTGTGGTGCACCAGATTCATGACTTGCCGCGGTCTAGAGCACCGGTCTGGTGCACCTGATTCATGGTTTGGCTCCGTCTGGTGCACCAGATTCATGACTTGATCCGGTGTGGTGCACCAGATTCATGATTTGGCTCGATGTGGTGCACCAGATTCCAGACTTGGCTCGGTCTGGTGCACCAGATTCATGACTTGGCTTGATTTGGTGCACCAGATTCCTTACTTGGCTCGGTGTGGTGCACCAGATTCCTGGTTTGGCTCGGTGTGGTGCACCAGATTCCTGAATTGTCCCGGTCTGGTGCACCAGATTCCTGACTTGGCCCGGTCTGGTGCACCAGATTCCTGACTTGGCATAGTCTGGATTACCAGATTCATGATTTGGCTTGGTGTGGTGCACAAGATTCCAGACTTGGCTCGGTCTGGTGCCCCTATTCTTGACTTGGCTCGGTGTGGTGCACCAGATTCATGATTTAGCTTGGTGTGGTTGATGAGCCTCTGTTTGACTGGTTTTATAACTAGTCAAGACCTTGGCTTTGTGCTTATTTTATATCATTTTCACCCAAATTAGACTTTATTGTCCTTAAGTAATATTTTGAGTCTGTAAATTGTTTTTAAGTTAATTTAGTTGATTTAGAGTGAATAAAGTATTTACTTTTATTTTCTGTTTTTTAGGTTACTAAAAAGTAATAAATCTGGAGCCGCTCGCCCCGCGAATAATCTCTCGCCCCGCGAGTATTGCAACCATGAAAAAGTCAGAGACGATCACGGCTTGCCCGTGTTGAAGATCACAGCCGTGGCAATTCTGAAGTTGAAGCGTTCGCCTCGCGAGCATTCCTTCGCCTCGCGAGTATTGGAAGATCAGAAGCCATCACGGTTTGGGCGTGTTGAATGCCACGGGCGTAACAGTTGGAAGCTGAAGAGTTCGCCTCGCGAAGGATGTGCTCGCCTCGCGAGAAGACAAAGAGTTGCAGACCTTTCATGTAATTCGCCTCGCGATCAGTGCTTCGCCTCGCGAGTACTCTGACTCCAGAAACGTGTATATAAGCAGTCTTAGGCAGAAATGAAGGGGATAGTCAGAATTAGCCAGTTTTGGCTAGTTTCTGAGCTAGTCTTAGTTAGTCTTTTGTTTTCTTTCTAGTTATGTTTTGTTTTCCTTTTGTAATGGAGAGCTAGTCTCCTTGATTAATCTACTGTAATTGGCTTCTAGCCATACTTGAGGTTCTTGTATTTCCTGTTTTCATTTCCTTTTCTCTTTTCAATGCCATGCTTTATATTTCTGTTTGCTTAATTCAGGAGTATATTGTGTTGTGTTGGTTTATCTCGGTGATATCATGTTCCTATATATAATCGCGTTTGCTTAATTCGCGTGTGTACGTTTCGTGTTCGCTTAGTTCACGAAGTGCTTAACCCCGTTTGCTTAATTCGGGAATAGGGACATATATCCGTAGTAGTGGTTCCGCTTGTGAATTATTGCTACAACCGGGAGGGGATTAGAATCTGCTTAGGGCTAGGAATTTGCATGAACCAATGATAGTTGGGAAACCAAAAGCAGTAGGTTAATCGCTTTAGCTTATTTGGTAACTGCTCTGTTTTCTTGCTTTGTTTTCTGTTTTGCTTCTTAATTTAGTTCTCAATCCAAAACCCCCAATTCTGACTTTTTCTAACTTTTTCTGTTAATAATAACAACAACTAAAGAGTCCTTGAGAGACGATCCGAGTTGTCGCTCTATACTACATTATTTTGTAAACGCTCGTTCTTTTTGGCGCGTGGCGACAGCGCGGTCAAAAATTGGCGCCGTTGCCGGGGACTCTTGTTTGTTGTTATTAGAAAAAAAAAACTTTTTGCTTTGCTAATTATTTTTGTCTGCTTTGTCTGGTCTGTAAATTTTATTTTCCGCCATGGATAATTACATGTATGGATATTTGCCTAATGTTTATTATGAACCACCACCTTGCATGTATTATCCTAATTTTAGTGAACCACCACCATACTATCCTAGCCAAGTGACCACCTCTGAACCTTCACAGAGTACCTTGGATGAGATTGCTTCAATGCTACAACAAATGGAAGAGAACAATCAACGGATGGCACAACAAGATTTTGAATTTCAACGGATGATGGAGGCAAGCAATCTTGAATTTCAACAGAGGATGGAGGCTCAATACCAGAGGGACCAAGCTGAATCTCAGAAGTTGTGGGCTCTAATTGATCAAGTTACCGCCAACTCGGCTGCAATGTTAACTCCACAGCCCCTTGAAGAACATAAAGATTCACCAGTTATTTTTGAAAATACTTCTGATTATGATTCTGATGATAATACTTCTGTTGATGATGAATTGTGTGTTGAATCCCCTGATGATTGTTATTGTGATGGCAATGCTTTGTGTGTAGATTGCTATTTTGAAAGGTATGTTAAGGAAAGCATCCATATGGATCAGGAGAACATTTGCTCCACCATGCTTGAGGATAAAGAAGACTCTTTGGTCTTAGATGCACGTGTTGAGAGTAGTGGGGTGGATGATGAATTAATTGCTGAATTTCCAGACATTGTAGATTTTTCTGATTCATTTTCTTGTAATATATGTACTAACTCTAACCTTTGTGTGGTGTGTGCTGAAATTTCTGCGTGTATAGCAGGTGAAAAATTTGTTAGTGCAGTGGATGAAGACATTGCAGAAGTTGAAGCAACACCAGTAACATTCTCTAACTGTTTACCACTTCCCCCTGAGGAACCAGCTCTGGATTTTGCACCCTTGGATTTGGCACCATGGCCAGTCCAAGAGGTTGAGCCCCACTTTTATTGGGAGGATTTTATTGAGAAAGAGGTCATCCGTGACCCGAGAGGTAGTGAGAAGTCCGCCGCACTCGGCGAGGTTGTTATAATTGTCAAGCGCTCACCTCCGCATCAAAGCTGCAAGTTAGGGAGGCTTGGAATGAATTTCAGTCCTTTGGCTACCATGTGGGACTTATGTTACAAGCTATGGGATCCTGGTGGAACCGCCCTTCAATGAGTTTTTCTTTACCTTTCTTCTTTTTAATTTTCTTTTCCTTATTTTAATTTTATTTTATTGTCAATAATGCTCCTGAATAATTTGAGAAGCTCAGGAGTTGTGTTGAGTCTGGTATTGGCAAGTTTATTGGATTTGATTAATTTTTGCATAGATTGATGGCATGATATGTGTTGACTGTTTTCCCCCTAGGATTTGAAATTTTTTTGAAAAATGATCCCCATGTGATTGAAAACTGAACTTTGGGATTTTGTTATGATGGCACGATTTATGATAAGTTTGGGGTGATAGGAAGCACACACTAAGGATAGTATCTCTGTTCAAATAATTTGCAAAAAAATGTCCAGGTGAGGTTTTTGAGCCTCCAACATGTTTTTGACTGTGTGAAAATCACTTTTGATTGCACTTTCCTGAATTTGCTTGAATCTCTTTTTGGTTTGCATGATTATATGTGTGTAGCATATGATTTAGGCATTTTCTTTGTAAATAGCTACTTGGCCTAAAATAACCAATTCCTAATGCATGTTCCCTAGTTAGCCCCATTGAGCCTATTAGCCTGTCAATTCTTGATAACCTAATGTTATAAGCCCAAAAATCTGGAAAACCATGTTAACCCGATCTTAGGATTAGGAGAGCATGTAATCTTAGAATGGGTGCAAGAAACTAAGTTTGGGGTGGCTGCAAGGTGTAACATGTTGTTTGGGATTGAGAAAAAAAATTTATGTAAAAAAAAATGTGAAAAAAAAATAAAAAAAGAAGAAGAGAAAAGCAGAAAAAAAAAATTAAGTGCAAAAATGCCAAAAAGAAATAAAAAGGCTGTAGCCACCCAAGGCATAAAGAAAAATGAAAAAGGAACTTGAGTTGAATTTCAAAGTGTAAATAATGTTCATGCTCTCTTAGTTCCTAGGGTCTTCAGCCTAGTTCCTTTGTATATCCTACCCTTAGCCAGGCCCCATTACAACCCATAAAAGACCTTTTGATGTTGCATGCATGTTCTCTATGGGAACCATTTTGAGATGAAAACCAAATTTATGGGAAGTGCTCTTAAAAGTGAAATTGAGAGAAATGTTGTTAGCCTGACACAAACTGAGCGATTGAGTGAAACACAAATTTCCCTTGTGAGGAAGGCAGTTGTTTGAATTTGGTGATCTCCTTCTTGTGTGTAACTTGGATCCCCTGCTTAGATTGATGATTGTTTGAATGATAAATTTCTCAATTGTTTAGAATGAATGATTGTGGGGATTACTTTGTTTGAAAGGGGGGGAACATTGAAGAAAATTATTTTGTAAGTTGCTTGAAATTTGTGCAAAGTTGATTGAATCCTTAAGCTTGCCATGTTTTGCCAGGTCTTGAGTCTTTTTAAGTTTTTGAGTGTAGTTTGCTTGGGGACAAGCAAAGTTTAAGTTTGGGGTATTTTGATGAGCCTCTGTTTGACTGGTTTTATAACTAGTCAAGACCTTGGCTTTGTGCTTATTTTATATCATTTTCACCCAAATTAGCCTTTATTGTCCTTAAGTAATATTTTGAGTCTGTAAATTGTTTTTAAGTTAATTTAGTTGATTTAGAGTGAATAAAGTATTTACTTTTATTTTCTGTTTTTCAGGTTACTAAAAAGTAATAAATCTGGAGCCGCTCGCCCCGCGAATAATCTCTCGCCCCGCGAGTATTGCAACCATGAAAAAGTCAGAGACGATCACGGCTTGCCCGTGTTGAAGATCACAGCCGTGGCAATTCTGAAGTTGAAGCATTCGCCTCGCGAGCATTCCTTCGCCTCGCGAGTATTGGAAGATCAGAAGCCATCACGGTTTGGGCGTGTTGAATGCCACGGGCGTAACAGTTGGAAGCTGAAGAGTTCGCCTCGCGAAGGATGTGCTCGCCTCGTGAGAAGACAAAGAGTTGCAGACCTTTCATGTAATTCGCCTCGCGATCAGTGCTTCGCCGCCTCGAGTACTCGACTCGGAAACGTGTATATAAGCGAGTCTTAGGCAGAAATGAAGGGGATAGTCGAGTTAGCCAGTTTTGGCTAGTTTCTGAGCTAGTCTTAGTTAGTCTTTTGTTTTCTTTCTAGTTATGTTTTGTTTTCCTTTTGTAATGGAGAGCTAGTCTCCTTGATTAATCTACTGTAATTGGCTTCTAGCCATACTTGAGGTTCTTGTATTTCCTTTTTTCATTTCCTTTTCTCTTTTCAATGCCATGCTTTATATTTCTGTTTGCTTAATTCAGGAGTATATTGTGTTGTGTTGGTTTATCTCGGTGATATCATGTTCCTATATATAATCGCGTTTGCTTAATTCGCGTGTGTACGTTTCGTGTTCGCTTAGTTCACGAAGTGCTTAACCCCGTTTGCTTAATTCGGGAATAGGGACATATATCCGTAGTAGTGGTTCCGCTTGTGAATTATTGCTACAACCGGGAGGGGATTAGAATCTGCTTAGGGCTAGGAATTTGCATGAACCAATGATAGTTGGGAAACCAAAAGCAGTAGGTTAATCGCTTTAGCTTATTTGGTAACTGCTCTGTTTTCTTGCTTTGTTTTCTGTTTTGCTTCTTAATTTAGTTCTCAATCCAAAACCCCCAATTCTGACTTTTTCTAACTTTTTCTGTTAATAATAACAACAACTAAAGAGTCCTTGAGACTACATTATTTTGTAAACGCTCGTTCTTTTTGGCGCGTGGCGACAGCGCGGTCAGTGGTGCACCAAATTCCTGACTTGGCTCCATCTGGTGCACCGGTCTGGTGCACCTGATTCATGGTTTGGCTCCGTCTGGTGCACCAGATTCATGACTTGATCCGGTGTGGTGCACCAGATTCATGATTTGGCTCGGTGTGGTGCACCAGATTCCAGACTTGGCTCGGTCTGGTGCACCAGATTCCTGATTTGGCTTGGTGTGGTGCACCAGATTCATGACTTGGCGCGGTCTAGAGCACCAGTCTGGTGCACCTGATTCATGGTTTGGCTCCGTCTGGTGCACCAGATTCATGACTTGATCCGGTGTGGTGCACCAGATTCATGATTTGGCTCGGTGTGGTGCACCAGATTCTAGACTTGGCTCGGTCTGGTGCACCAGATTCATGACTTGGCTCGGTCTGGTGCACCAGATTCCTGACTTGGCTCGGTGTGGTGCACCAGATTCCTGGTTTGGCTCGGTGTGGTGCCCCTGATTCCTGACTTGGCTCGGTGTGGTGCACCAGATTCATGATTTGGCTCGGTGTGGTGCACCAGATTCCTGACTTGGCTCTATCTGGTGCACCGGTCTGGTGCACCTGATTCATGGTTTGGCTCCGTCTGGTGCACCAGATTCATGACTTGATCCGGTGTGGTGCACCAGATTCATGATTTGGCTCGGTGTGGTGCACCAGATTCCAGACTTGGCTCGGTCCGGTGCACCAGATTCCTGATTTGGCTTGGTGTGGTGCACCAGATTCATGACTTGGCGTGGTCTAGAGCACCAGCCTGGTGCACCTCATTCATGGTTTGGCTCTGTCTGGTGCACCAGATTCATGACTTGATCCGGTGTGGTGAACCAGATTCATGATTTGGCTCGGTGTGGTGCACCAGATTCTAGACTTGGCTCGGTCTGGTGCTCCAGATTCATGACTTGGCTCGGTCTTGTGTACCAGATTCCTGACTTAGCTCGGTGTGGTGCACCAGATTCCTGGTTTTGCTTGGTGTGGTGGACCAGATTCCTGACTTGGCTCGGTGTGGTTGATAAGCCTCTGGCTCATCTAGTTTTATGGCTAGTATGACAATGGTTTTCTGCTATTTTTATCCCGTTTTCACCCAAATTAGACTCGATTGTCCTCAAGCAACGTTTTGAGTCGTTTAAGTAGTTTTAGGTTAATTTTAGATGCGAATCCTCTTCTCACCATGCATGCCTGAAGGCTGACTGTTCCATAAAATGCAAACCTTTCTGTGTCGCCACGCGAATGAATGTCTCGCCTCGCGAGCCTGGAAGTCAGAAAGCATCACGCGCAGGCCCTGATACTCATCACGGGCGTAATAAGAAGACTCTTCAATTCCTCGCCTCGTGAGCCATTCTTCGCCTCGCGAGAAGTGCAAACGTTCCAGATTCTTCATAAGATTCGCCTCGCGAGTTGGTGTTCGCCTCGTGAGAGGGCGCAGTTCCTGAATGTTATAAATTGTTGCTCTGGGCAGATTAGAAGGACTTTGGATTCTCCACTGTTTTTTATAGAATTTTTGGTTGTGTTTCGTTTTTATGGAGAACTAAATTTCTTGGATTAGTCTACTGTAATCGATTTCCACCGCACTTGAGGTTCTGTAATTCCTATTTTGTTTGCTTTTCCCTTTTCAATACTATGCTATATATTTCTGTTTCCTTAATTCAGGAGTACATAGTGTTGTGTTGATATATTTCGATGATGTTATGTTCCTATATTGAATCGCGTTTGCTTAATTCGCGTGTGTTCGTTCATGTTCGCTTAGTTCATGAGTACTTCACCCCGTTTGCTTAATTCGGGAACTAGGAACATATATCTTGTAGTAGCGATTTCGCTTGTTAATTGTTGCTACAACCGAAAGGGGATTAGAATCTGCTTAGGGCTTGGAATTTACATGAACCGATGATAGTTGGGAAATCGAGAACAGTGGATTAATCGTCTTTAGCTTATTTGATAATCTCTTAAACTGCTTTATTTTTATTGCTCTGTTTTTGCTTTGTTCTCCAATTGAATTTCAATCCAAACGCCCCCCAAAAAAAAAACTGATTTTTGTGGTAAATAACAAGTCAAGTGTCCTTGTGAGACGATATCCGAGTTGTCGCTTCCTAAACTACAGTTTTATAAAACCGCTCGCTTTTTGACGCGTGCGCAACAGCGCGTTCAGTGGTGCACCAGATTCCTGACTTGGCTCGATCTGGTGCACCAGATTCTTGACTTGGCTTGGTGTGGTGCCCCAGATTCATGACTTGGCTCGGTGTGGTGTACCAGATTCCTGACTTGGCTCGGTGCAGATTCATGATTTGGCACGGTCTGGTGCACCAGATTCCTGACTTGGCTCGGTGTGGTGCACCAGATTCCTGACTTGGCTCGGTCTGGTGCACCAGATTCCTGACTTGGCTCGGTGTAGTGCACCAGATTCATGATTTGACTCGGTCTGGTACACCAGAGTACTAACTTGGCTCGGTCTGGTGCACCAGATTCCTGATTTGGCTCGGTGTGGTGCACCAAATTCCTGACTTGGCTCGGTCGGTGCAGACAGGAACCAAGGTTGCAAGGGTCTGGTGCACATGGTACTGACTGGTTGAAGGTGTTGGTGACGGAAGATGGAGGTTCATTTTGGGTGGCTAGTGACTCGTGCTCTAAGGTTGAAAGTGTTACATTGCATCACCCGTGACTCGTGCATGACCATCGTGCTCGGCACACGTCGCAGATGCACCGAGCCCCGATGGGTAAATGTTGTGATACAAACTTGAGAGCATTCCCCTGACCCCCCCCCCCCCCCCCTATAATTTTTAGAAGGCCTGGTGGAAAAGCAAACCTGTAAACCAGGGTCCACCACATGTTTAAGTATGCTAGTATACCACATTTTGGCTAAAAGTTCCCAAAACTCCAACCCCTCAATGAAATGCAACAAAATTTGGAGGTAAATCTGGAAATAATATAGCAAAATTGCCTGCAAAAATTCATGTCAAAATTCAATTTGTAGGCTAGGTTCCTTGTCGTCGAACTGTCGCATATCCCTGATTTCGGTTGAAAAATCATAAAAAATCACAACCTTCATGAAATGACACGAAACTTTGTGTCCACCTTGGGAATATTATAAGTAGTGTGCCTGCAAAAAATCAGCTCAAAATTCGATGGCTAGACCCATTTTCCATGTTTTCCGAATTGTTTCGGTTTTCCACTTTGAAAATTTATAAATAAACAAAAATGGCATGGAGAAAAATTCTGTAAATTTTTCATCCCCTGTTTTTGGACCCAAGGCTGGCCTTGGCCGGCTGATCCGGGCGAAAGACATTGTCAGGTGGGGAGTTTGGCTGGGGCGGCACATTTGTTAAAAGATAACGCAGGTGTCCTAAGATGAGCTTAACTAGAGCAGAAATCTCGTGTGGAACAAAAGGGTAAAGGCTCGTTTGATTCTGATTTCCAGTACGAATACGAACCGTGAAAGCGTGACCTATCGATCCTTTAGTCCTTCGGAATTTGAAGCTAGAGGTGTCAGAAAAGTTACCACAGGGATAACTGGCTTGTGGCAGCCAAGCATTCATAGCGACGTTGCTTTTTGATCCTTCGATGTCGGCTCTTCCTATCATTGTGAAGCATAATTCACCAAGTGTTGGATTGTTCACCCACCAATGGGGAATGTGAGCTGGGTTTAGACCATCGCGAGACAGGTTAGTTTTACCCTACTGATGACAGTGTCGCAATAGTAATTCAACCTAGTACGAGAGGAACTGTTGATTCGCACAATTGGTCATCGCGCTTGGTTGAAAAGCCAGTGGCGCGAAGCAAACGTGCATTGGTTTATGACTAAACGCCTCTAAGTAAGAATCCGGGCTAGAAGCGATGCGTACACCCGTCGCCCGTTTGCCGACCAGTAGTAGGGGGCCTAGGCCCCCCACAGGCACGTGCCATTGGTGAACCCCGCGGGACCGATGAGCCTCGTGGGATGCCTTGAAGCGCAATTCCCCACTGGGCGGCGGGTAGAATCCTTTGCAGATGACTTAAATACGCGACGGGGTATTGTAAGTGGCAGAGTGGCCTTGCTGCCACGATCCACTGAGATTCAGCCCCAGCCGCTTCGATTCTTCCCTCCCCTCGCCCCACCCTTGGTTTGGCCCAAGTCACCGAGGGGGTTATTGGGATCGTGACTCAAACAGTTGGCGGGTTGCCAACAAGTGTCGTGAGAAGCCAAGGAGCAGGGGACGATTGTCTGAGTGCACGTGAACGGGTCAAGACGCCCGATCTGGTGACATTTTGCTCAGCCTTGGGTGCACGTGGGCAAGTCCGGGAGCCCGAACGTGGGTCACGCGATCGAGCCGGTGAGGCAAGGAACCCAAGGAGTAAGGTCAAGTCAATGAGTCCTGGTGCGGAAATCCCGATTCCCGGTGCAAGTGGTCGGTTCATGATGCTCGACATGGCTCATTCGATGCGTAGTCCTGGTGCATCAGGTGCAGGTCCCCCGTGCACGTGATGCCTGATCAGGCTCGGTCGGTGCGGTCGGGGACCAAGGATGCATGGGTCTGGTGCACAGGGTACATGTCCTCGGTGTGGTTGAAAAATCATGAAAAATCTCCACCATCATGAAATGCCACGAGACATTGGAGGAACCTTCGGGATAACATTCTTAGCGTGCCTTCAAAAAAACAGCTCAAAATTCAATTTGTAGCTTAGTTTCCTTGTGTCCAAATTGTCGCATATCCCTGATTTCGGTTGAAAAATCATGAAAAATCACCACCTTCCTGAAATTCCACGAAACTTGGTGGAAACCTTGGGAATATTATAAGTATGGTGCCTACAAAAAAACAGCTCAAAATTCGATGGCTAGACCCATTTTCCATTTTTTGGGAATTGTTTCATTTTTCCACTTTGAAAATTGATAAAAAAAAATGGTAAGGTGAAAAATTTTGTGAATTTTTCGTCCTCTAGCTCCCATTTTTATAAGCATCCCTGCAAAAAATCGGGCCAAAATTCGATGTCTAGCTTGGAAAAAAATAGTATGTCTCCCCAGCAAAAAGGATGTCTTGTGCTGGAAAATGGGTCCTTGCATATTATGCTATTATTGGGGGGAGGTGCCTGGCTATTATATATATATATATATATATATATATATATATATATATTATATATATATATATATATATTATATATATATAGTAGTAGTAGTAGTAGTAGTAGTAGTAGTAGTAGTAGTAGTAGTAGTAGTTGTAGTTGTAGTTGTTATCTCGGTGACAGCTAACTCCAACCACCGCTTAGATCGGCCTCGGTCGGTGCACGTGATGCCCGATCTGGCTCGGTCGTTGCGGAAAGGAACCAAGGGAACGAAGGAATGGTGCACCGGGCACGGGTCCCCGGGTGCACCAGGTGCCGGATCTGGCTCGGTCGGTGCGGAAAGGAACCAAGGGAACGAGGGAATGGTGCACCGGGCACGAGTCCCCGGATGCACCAGGTGCCGGATTTTGCTCGGTCGGTGCGGAAAGGAACCAAGGGAACGAGGGAATGGTGCACCGGTCACGGGTCCCCGGGTGCACCAGGTGCCGGATCTGGCTCGGTCGGTGCGGAAAGGAACCAAGGGAACGAGGGAATGGTGCACCGGGCACGGGTCCCCGGATGCACCAGGTGTCGGATCTGGCTCGGTCTGTGCGGAAAGGAACCAAGGGAACGACGGAATGGTGCACCGGGCACGGGTCCCCGGTTGCACCAGATTCATGGTTTGGCTCGGTGTGGTGCACCAGATTCTTGACATGGCTCAGTGTGGTGCACCAGATTCCTGATTTGGCTCGGTGTGGTGCACCGGGCACGGGTCCCCGGTTGCACCAGATTCATGGTTTGGCTCGGTGTGGTGCACCAGATTCCTGACATGGCTCGGTGTGGTGAACCAGATTCCTTATTTGGCTCGGTGTGGTGCACCAGATTCATGACTTGGCGCGGTCTAGAGCACCGGTCTGGTGCACCTGATTCATGGTTTGGCTCCGTCTGGTGCACCAGATTCATGACTTGATCCGATGTGGTGCACCAGATTCATGATTTGGCTCGGTGTGGTGCACCAGATTCAAGTTTTGGCTCGGTGTGGTGCACCAGATTCCTGACTTGGCTCGGTGTGGTGCACCAGATTCCTGACATGGCTCGGTCTGGTGCACCAGATTCCTGACTTGGCTCGGTGTGGTGCCCCAGATTCATGACATGGCTCGGTGTGGTGCACCAGATTCCTGACTTGGCTCGGTCTGGTGCACCAGATTCCTGACTTGGCTAGGTG
>JAUPTC010000434.1:0-50000 GCA_030762895.1 Sophora flavescens
CAATATGGATTCCAAAAGCCAAGCCAAAGATATGTCAAAGAACGACAATAAAAGATGGAAGGGGGTAACTCAATATCACACATGTGCTCTAATTGGACATTGATGACGAGTTTATGCAGATTATGTGACGCAGCATATTTCATGACCTTCAGGAGTGTGGTTTTAGGGGGGTCTATGAGATCTAAGTGCTCAAAAACTAGGCTATGGAGGGGAATAGAGCCATCACGACAAGCCAGAATCTGCGACACAAATTTACTGAAAATATCACTCCTGTCTGGGTAGGAGTGATGCAATATGAGATTAGTAAGACATTTCCAAATGTCCTTCCATCGTTTAGACAAGACGCAAGTCTGAACAGCATGTTTTATGTTCATAAATTCCATAATATGCAGAAGGACATGGTCAGGCAGGTCACTGAGTCTGTCTATGTCATCATCTTTTATATCTCTTTGACTTATCTTCTGTCTCTTCATCTTCAATTCCCCTCTGTTTCTTTTTCTTCAGTAGTTCAGTAACACTTGATTGACCTAATAATGGTACACAAATACTTCTTAAATTCAGTGCTTACAAGTACAAAACAAAAGTGTGAGCAACATCATATAATGGGCCATTTTACACGGCATACAAATTTCTAATTCCCATTTCCAAAAAATGTTTACAAAGTGGGTTTGAATTAGCCCCCGAAACGGAAGCATGGGAATGGTTCATGGAAAGTCATTGATGAAAGATTTCTTAAAAAAGAAGATATGGTACAATAGAAATACCTTATAGGTTAGGGATTCGACTGTCACTGTGTCACATAAATATGGCGACCCGGAAATGAGAATAGATAATTTCATAAGAACACGAACAAAGTGGAGACGGATATGTGGGACTACAAAGACCTGCCCAGAAAGATGACAATGTCACAAAACTAATACCCAGAGTTAAATTACTTTGATTTTAATATTATGCATTGCATTAAAATAGCTCCCTTTATAAAATTTATTGAATAAAATGTAAGTACCAATACACATTCTGGTACTTACATTTCCTATTCTTAATGAAGAGAAGAAAAGAAAACCTCAAATTTAGAGAGGGATACATTGTCACCCTGTTCATAAGACATAAAGCCATGGGTTAAACCACGAGTTCTTCACTATAATATTTCAACATTTTAACAAAATTTAGCAAAATGGAACAGGTTCTAATATAGCAGAAATAGCACACGAAAATCTTCGAGGAGGACTTGCAACAACAAAGCAGGTGAGGGAATATTAAGCACTATTAGTGCATTGTTCTTTCATTATGTATCATTGCAACAACAAAATGTCCAGCAATTCTCTGAACAAAATCTACTGAAAGTTTACAATATAAATTCATGATTCTCTTAGAGATTTACTCACTGAAATAATCTCTTTTACAAAATGTCATCATCTGGTTTGGCATTTTGAGGCAATACCCAGAAAGAGAAGTTTTATGATGTATAGATTATGAAATCGAATTGAAACAAGTAAAGGAATTGAGTGAGACAGCAGTTACGAAAGCAATGAGGTACTGGCCGGCACTGCAAAACGGGCTAACTGGCCCGCTTTGGGCCGACCCGAACCAAAAGGTGCCCTAGCCGGGCTATATTGGGCCGAGCTAAAAACCCGGATTCAATTCGGTCACACAAAAAGGTGCCCAAGCCCGGCCTTATGCGGGCTGCAGGCTTATTCGGGCAACCCAAGTTAGTGTTTGTCTATGAATATCCCGTTATAAAACTCTGCAAGAAGAACATGTTTAGAACTTTTTACAAAGGAAGCAAGAAGTAGCAGAAGACTAGTCGGTCAACAAAATAGTTATTCTGAAATCTAAAGATGTAATTTGGGTTTGTGTGATAAAGAATCAAAGTATCAAACAAAGGGACCTCCATCCCAATGGCAATGACATATAATACAACCAATCGCTAGACTCTAAATAATGCACAATTTTTTAAAGCAGGTGAGTACTAAACAATGCAAACAAAATCATCGTTTGTCTTCATTAAAAGTATGTGTGGGAGGAGACCGCCGTGACGCCGTCTGTCCTCAGTTTGTCTACAAATGAATGTAGAATGAAGAAGATTGTAGCACTCAATGAAGTCAAAAAACACAAACTCAGCCATAAATTAAAATTTTAAGATATAAGTGTGTCATTGTGAGATTCGGAGAAACAAATCAGGACCATTAAATCAGGGATATATGGCAGGCAGAGAGGGGTTAACAGTATCACATCATCACATGCATATGATTGAATGATACTTACTTGTTAAGGCTACAGAAGCCACGCACGGACGGCAGCTGGGTTGATCTGGGAGGAGGGAAGAACGCTACGGTGTTCACACCGCCGCCGCCATATGTTCTCCAGTGTTCGCAGGTTGACCTTGCTTCTCGGATTTACAGGCTTAGCTATTTATGGTTCCGTTCCGTATCACTATCATCATATCATGGATTGGATCCAAATGCGTTAATTTATTAGATTAACTTTCCACCTTTGACCGGCACTTATAATTATAAGGAGGTCAACGATGGGTCGTGGAGCGATATAGGATTGGAGTGATATGAAAGTCATGACTTCCCCGTCAAGATAACATATTAATTACTAATTGGTAATGAGCTAATTTATAATTAAGTATGTTAATATCTAAATCGATCCAAAATATAATAAAAAACCGATAAAAAAATAGAAAATCGAAAAGAACTATGTCTATTAGACTTTATTGATTTTGGTTGGTGAAAACCGATCTGATTTGATTTTGTATTCTTTTTCTTAAATCAAATCAATCCAAGTCAAATCGCATATATAAAATTTAATATGTATTTATTCTATTTTTGTATTATTGATTTTTTATTTGTTGGTTTTTTTTTCCTAATAATACTTACTAGTTTTATATGACATAATTTTTTTACTATTTCTAAGTTCCAAACATAAAAAAAAAAGATGTTATGGAACTATTATTTATTTATTTTGTACATTTTTAATGAAATATTATTGAAGCCCAGCCCACTTTCGGTCAGAATCCTAATTGCACTCTTGACTCTTTATTAGGGGTGGGAATAGGTCGGACCGTCTGGCAGGGACCTATGGCTTGGCCTGACCTATTTAATAAAAAGGCCAGGTTTAGGCTTTTCAAAAAGCCTCTTTAGTTAAATAAGTCAGGCTTAGGCTTATGAAAATGCCTTCTAAGCCTAATAGGCCGGCCTATTAAAATTAATATTATTTTTAATTAAATATAAAATTATATAATTATAATTATAATTATAATTATAATAATTATATAATTATATAATATATAAATACAATATATTTCTATTAAAAATCAATTATCATTCCTAAATCCTAATTACATCTAATTGAAACCCTCCTTCACGCACAAAACACCCTAATCACTCACACCTGCTTCTTCTCTCTTGTCAGCCGCCACACTTCTTCATTCTTTCATCTGTGTAAACTCTAATCACATAAAACATTCACACCTGCTTCGCCTCCCTCCTCCAACCGCCACCCTGCTTCATTTCGCGCGCCCTCCACGCTCCAAACAATGACTTCCTTCCTCCACGACGTTCCCGCGCTTCGCGAATTCCTCGCCGACTCCATCACCGACGTCGCCACCGTCTTGGTCGTCGTACCCAAGGTCGTGTTTCCCCCAAGATCTGTAGAGGCTGGTGGTCACCGTCCAGAACAATTTCTTCCTGCTCCGTGCTAGCGACGAAGAGCCAGCGAGATCTGAGATCTAGTCACGCGGGGGAAAAGGAGAGAGGAAAGAAGGGAGTGGACCGTACGGAACCGCGCCGGAGTGGTGGCGGCGCTTGGGTCAGACTAGCCACAATGATGGTGGCGGCATTAGATTCATGCTATGTGTCGTTTGATCATTGGTGACACGTCAGCGGGGTCAACCTCCACGTAGGACGTCGCCGTTAGTCAACTTGACGGAACTTGATGGAAGGACCAGTTTGAATAAGTTTTAGGAATTTGGGGACCAAAATGAACATTTTAAAAACTTGGTGACCAAATTGAACATTGAAAAACAATTTGGGGACCAAAAGTGTAATTTAACCTTTATTTTTTTTAATTCTAAGTGAGCCAACCCGATCAACCCACCAACCCGTTATGGGTCGAGTCAGGTTAGTTATTTCTTGGCACACCAAAAAAGTGAGCCAACCAGACTCGACTCACTTTTCTTTCAACTCGTGGTGAGCCAACCCGGCTCACCCGGACTGGCTCACTTTGACAGCTTTATTTACAATGGAGGGTAAAGTTCTCAAATATATTTCTATAATAGTTATATAGTTATTATAGCAATTAATATAAGGTGGTTTCTAACACGATGGAGTAATTAAATTCCTCATAGGTGAGAGAGCCAAAGTGAAAGGCAATGACCGGTAGATACAAGGTTCTCTCTGTTTCATTTTAAAGTATATTATTTAGTTAATTACTATATATATTATATTAAATTAAAATATTGAAATCTCACTTAGGTTATTTCTTTCCTATTCTTTCTTAAAAATATTGGGATTAACTTCACTTATGGAAACTTGCAAGTATGTTTTTACGAGGAAGTTTTCATTCAACGACCTCTAAAATCAGAGGACCAAAAATCAGCAATATAATCAGGGATGTCCTCAATCCAAATTGAATCAACATTATGCAGAGCAAACTTAGCTAGCCTATGAGCCAAATGATTAGCTACATCTGCATCAGGAATAGCATTATTTTTTCACGTAGCTGCAGCCTATATGTAGCCATTTGGGTCTCTAACCACAATGCCAACTCCCCAAACTCCATTAATTGGACCAGCTGCATCAACGTTTATTTCAAATGAATTCAAAGGTGGAGGAATCCAACTTGGGATGTTGTACTCGGTTGGATGATGATAAACTATTATGGGCCCAATGTTCTGAGATGGCAGCCCATTACAGGAGGCTTTATACTCCAAAACACTATTCCATGATTTTTGCACCACAAACATGGGCTGAATTTCCTTCCCTTCAAAGCACAACTTATTTCTTGCTAGCCATATACCATAGCACAGGGACAAAATAAATTCCACTATATCTTCCAATCCATGCAGATGTAGATTTTTTAGCCAATAGACAAAATTTATATGTCCTCTTGGAATCCGCTTCCATGGCTCACATGCAGAGTTGATGCTTTTTTTATTTTTTTTGATAAGTGCAGAGTTCATGCTCTTGATTAATGAGATTAAGTGTTTCTGCATATTTTTTATATTATTTGTTCATTCTAATTTATAAAATCTTATAGTATAATTAATACTTATATGTGATGTGGCTACACATTATTAATATGTATTTTTGTGTTGTGACAATTGTTACTAGTTTCACTAATCATATATGGAAAATCAATGTGAACTCATTCATGATATTTCAGACTTGTTATACATGTTTTCTTCACGTGATATACAATTTTAATAAATTTTTTGTTGATTTTTAATAGTTAATTAAAATACAGGTAATGAGTATGGGTATCTTGGTACTCAGCAGGTAAGAGTACATATATTTAAGTTAGCACTCATGCGGGACCCATGTACAGTATTTTTCTAAAATCCACGGGTGTGGGGACATATACTATACTACCATACCCATATCCTACTCATTGTCATCCTCACGTAGAAGCAATTTAAAGTACTGCACGTGCCTGGGATAAATTCAAATTAAAAATAAATGTGCACATTCCAATTAAATTCAACCAATTGTGCATTCTAAAATTATTATGCATGCTTTGATATTAAATAATTGAAACTACTTAAAATTGGGGTCAAATTTGTCATTTCCATTTTTTATTTTATTGAAAGTGGATAGCGGGGGCTGTAATCAATTTTCCCCTCTAAAACTAGGTCAAATTTGTCATTTCCTTTTTATTATTTTATTTTATTTATTTACCTAATTAATTCATATTATCATTTACAAGATACTTTTACCTGTATCTCTATATTTAAAGAGAAATGCTAAACGAACACACATTTTCAACACTTACACCGTATATCACTATTACAAAATACTATTTTAATAATGAATAGAGTTTTAATAATAAAACAAAACATTTACGAGCTAAGAAAATACTTAGAAATATTAGAAAAATTAGAGCATGACAACTATGAATTAGAGCAAAACAATTATCTTATTTATCAACAAGAATTAGTTAGAAAAAGAATAAAAAGATTAAAACAAGAATTAGAAAATTACATAGGATAATGGGACTATCCGAAAAAATAGAATCTGGATTCAAAGAATTAGAAAGATTTATGAAAGAAATAAATAAAAATGTTATTCAATTAATAGAAAATACAGAAAAAATTGCAAATTATACTTGCAATAGAATACAAAAAGGACAAAATGAAATAAAAGATATTAGAGAAACGTTATATAATATAAGCAGAGGAAAAGAAGTAGATGAAAGTGAAGATATTATTAGAATAAAAATTATTCTAGAACAATTAGAAAACCTTTTAAAATATGAAGAAAATAATAGATGTATAACAAAAATGGAATTAGAAGAAATTTTGGAAACAAAGAATTTAGATAAAATAATAATTAAGCAAGAACTAGACCAAGAACCAACAAGAATACCTACACTTGTATCTTCATGGAGAGGATAAAGGATGAATATATGGAGACATTAAAGAAATCAAATGATCTAGAAGAAATACAACAATTATTAGAGCAATTTAAAATTGTTGAAGAAGAAAATAATCAAATACACAACATTGAAAAAATTAATAAAAAAAGATATAGAGAATAATGAAAATGAAGAAATAATTCTAAATCACAGTTCATCTTCAGAATCTGAAGAAAATCACATAAGAATGGAAAAAGGAGAATATAGTGGAAAAAACCCTAAGAGAAAATGGGAATAATATAAATATACACCCGATGAAGCTTGAGATAATTATGAAGAAGAAACTATGTATAATAAAGGATACACAAGAAAAAATAATAATAAATGGACAAAAATCCAAGAAGAATTCAAACCTCGATATAATGATACAGGAAATATTTTAGACGTTGATTGTATAATAAATAAAGAAGATGTATTATTAAAATGGACCAATGAAATAATATTAATAATCTTGACTGATGAAAGATTTAATAAACTAAACTTTATTGAAACCAAGAATTTTGTAACTTTTAAAATATCAGGAAATGCAAAAAAATTCTTAACAGGAATTAAAGACCAAGACTGGATTAATTATGGAAGAATGGTAGACAATAATATGGATTATGTTAAATTGGTAATGACACTAATTCATCAAGAATTCATAGGATATAATATGATGGAACATAAAGAAAAAGCAAATAAAACTCTACTTGAAAATGCTAAATCGCATTTAAATAGAATGCAAATATGTGATATGTGCCAGATTGAGAGTTTCATCTGCGAATATCAAAAATACTATTATCAATTGGATGAAGAAACTAAAGAAATATATAAATATATTTTTATAGATAAATTACCATATCCATTGAATTCAAAAATTAATAAACTTTGGGGATCAAGACCTGAAGAAACATCAAATACTTTAGGAGGAGTTATTAAACTCTTATACCAAGAACTTAGAGAACAATGTTTGAATAGAGAAACAATTAGACAATTGAATAGGAGAAGTACTGTCATATGTTGTGACATTCCAGAGATAGAAAAACCAGGAAAATATGGTTGTGATAAAATAATAAGAAGAAAAAGAAAATACTATAAAAAAACCAAATCTACGAAAGACTTATCCTAGAAAGAAAACTTATTATAAAAATAATAAGAAGAAATATTTTAGGAGAAAGAAATCAACACCGAGAAAATACCGCCCAAAAGGGAAAAAGAAATGTGTTTGTTGGATATGTAATGTTGAAGGACATTATGCTAATGAATGCCCTCAAAGAAAAGAGAAAGATTTTAAAGAAAAATCAAAATTAATAAAACAAGTTTTTCAAATATACGAACTTGAACCATTAGAAGAAGAACTAAGTAATTCAGATGTAAGCATATATGAATACTCTTCAGAAGAAGCAAAATCCGAATAATACATATATAAAAATACTGATAGAAAAAGGTAATAGAGAAACATAAGCCTATATAGACACTGGAGCAAGTCTTTGCCTTGCGACAGAAGCACTTCTTGATAATTGGGAAAGATTGGAAAAGCCACTGAAAATACAGATTGCAGATGGATCAATACATCCTCTGTATTGGATAGCAAAAAGAATTACTTTAATCATACAAGGAAAAATATTTATAATACCTACGATATATAAACAAGAAACTGGAATAGATATAATTATTGGAAATAATTTCTTACGATTATATGCAGCATTTTACCAATATCTGAAATATAGTACTCTGAAAACACCATATATTTATCAAAAGCAAAAACGAGAAATTATCAAAATTCCAATTATTCATTTTTCTGCATGTACTTATTCATCAAAGTTTCAGCAGCTGAAACGTGGTGAGATTATTAGCTTAATTTGTACAAAAATTCGCCATGCACTAATAAATTTAGAACCAAATAGAATAATTCCTGCTTATATAGAAGAACTTTTGGACAAGGTTTGTAGCGAAAACCCATTAGATCCAAAAATTAACAAAAATACTGAATTAGTAGAATTAAAACTAAAGGATCCAACGAAAGAGATAAAATGTAAGCCAATGATTTATACAAAACAAGATAGAGATGAATTTGCAAAAGACATTGAAGAAATGTGCCAAAAAGGATTGATTAGACCATCGAATAGCAAGCATTCAGCACCCACCTTTTATGTAGAAAATCATAATGAAATTAAAAGAGGTAAAAGAAGAATGCTAATTAATTACAAACAACTTAATGATGCTATGGAAGGAGATGCTTATTTTCTCCCAAGAAAAGATTTAATTATTGAAAGAATTAGAAATATGGATTGGTTTATCACTTTTGATTATAAATCAGGATTTTATCAAATCAGATTGACTGAAGAATCAAAGGCTCTAACGGCATTTAGTTGCCCTCAAGGTCAATATGAATGAAATGTACTTCCAATGGTATTAAAACAATCACGAGGAATCTTCCAACGAAGGATAGATTCAATTCCCAAAGAATTTAAGGACTTCTGTCTTATCTATATTGATGATATATTAATCTTCTCGAATAAGGGATTAGATGATCATTTTAAAAAGATAGAATTAGTTCTTAATAAATGTTATGAACATGGAATAGTCTTAAGTAAGAAAAAGGCCGTTTTAGCCCAAAATAGAATTAATTACTTAGGATTAGAGATTGAAAAGGTAAAATAATAATGCAACGACATGTATTAGAAAAACTTCAGAACTTTCCAACGAAATTAAAGGATAAAAAGGATTTACAAAGATTTCTTGGACTATTAACATATATTTCAAATGAAGGTTTCATCAGGAATCTTGTAGCGGAGAGAAGAATACTCCAACAAAAGCTGAAGAAGGATGTCCCTTGGACATGGACTGATGAAGACGATAGACTTATTATAAAAATGAAAGACTTATGCCAGGATCTTCCTGATCTTTATCATCCATCCGATGATGATATAATAATTATTGAGACTGATGCCTCAAATGACTGTTGGGGAGGTGTTATGAAAGCAAAACCCCCTGGATACAAAAATGAATTACTGTGTCGATACATGTCTGGAACTTTTTCAGACAGTGAAATTAATTATCCTACTCATGAAAAGGAAACACTGGCATTGATCCGTATGTTATAAAAACATCGGATTTATATACTGGATAAGGACTTTATTGTCCGAACCGATTCTACTTATGTTGAAGGTTTTAAGAACTTAAACCATAAAGGAACTTACAAACAAGGACGATTGATTAGATGGCAAATGAAACTTGCCAAATACAATCACTCAATCTCTCACATTAAGGGAGATAAAAATGTTCTTGCAGATATATTATCAAGAGAATGGAGCAGCAAACAACTGAAGAAATACTAAAGCAGATCAAACTTCAAAGGATGCTGGAGAAACAAAAAATAATGGAGCTAGACTTGATCAAAGCAAACATTGAAGTACTGGAGTTTCAACTACAAGCAAAAGGAGAATCCTTGAAAGAAGATAATATAAAACAACAGGTACAGGAAAATACTAAAGAAAAATGGTACGCCATTTTTAATGGACCACACCCAGGTGTTTATGATGAATGGCACAAAGCATCCCCTCACTGCATTGGACTCCCCGGAGTTCATCACAAAGGATTTCGCACCAAGGAAGAAGCTGAAAAAGCTTTGATAGACAATAAAAAAGAACATGACAAGGGCAAAGAAGTTTATCTTGGCCCAAGAACTTTCTCCGAAACAATGATAATTTCACCAGAACCAAAGACATCATTAAAAATACTTGGAAGAATTCCTTCTTCCATTGACGACTACCCAATTACTGCCAGAAAAGACCATGAACTGCAGATCCAATTTTCCAAAGAAAAATTTCATGAAAACTTGAAAAGATTGACCATCTGGTCTGAAAAAGAAAAAAATTAATTGTTTTTACATGGTAAACCGAAACATTTTCGGTGTTAAAGCCATAATTACTCGAGGAGCATCATCGATTCTTGCATTTAATATGTTCTAATTTGGACTTATTGAATGTCTCTACTTAAGCAAAGACTTAGAAGAAATCAGCCTGTTCCCATATAATCTCAAGGAAGCCGTCCAGAATTATAGAAGAAATGTTGCGAAGGATAGAACTATCTTCCTGAAGTTCTATTCAACCTACCCAGACTTCACTACTAAGCAACCACCAAAGAACTTAATCTTTATTGGAGTAAGCAATAACAACTTTTCCATGAGAGATGAACCAACTGGCGAAGACTATAATGAAGAAAAAATTACTGCAATACTAGCTAAACAATTAGCAAGTATTTTTACTCAATGTCAAATTATTGGGAAAGATTCATTCATCAAAGCACTATACAAAGGACCACATACTTTGCTTATAAGCAAGACTAGTGGAAAACTGATTAGAGAAAAGGACTTGGCAATACTGACAAACTTTGAATTACCATTTTACACGCTTCAAGTACTTTCTATGAACTATCAGCCAGCTGTACTCGACTTACTCTGCTCAATGATTAAAGAGAATGGGAATCACGCGTGCGAAAAGTGCGTGACAAAAAAGGACTGTCGGCAAGAAGATAAGGACTCAGACGAAGCAATAATAGAGGAATGACGTAAGCACTGACGTCATCATGAATTATTAAAAGTCTGATAGATTGTAATAATGTAAGGACCGTTTTGTAAATTACCTAGCCCTCTTGAGTATATAAATAAGTCCTCTTATGCTGAGGCAGACAGAGCGAGTTTGTGAATACAACCCTCTCATCTCTGAGAAATTCTCTCCTTAGAGAATTGTGCTAGCAGAAGCTCTTCTAGTCGAATCCTTGAGAGTGGATTCAAAATAGTTCTATGTACTGTAACCACTGATCATAAATAAACACTACTTTCATATATTTCTCTACTTCTCATTAATTTTATTTACTTCATTACTTTCATTGCTTTCAACTACTTGTTGTGATCGAATCTCAACTTGAGTAAACGGAAGCAGCGGTGGACCGAAGAATTCAAAAGAACTTTTAGAAGAACCCAAATCAGGTATGACTCATCACCTATTCAATTTCATTCAGTTCTTACTAGAAATTAATCATGTCTGAAATAGAAAGAGAAAAGATTGATAACACTGATGTCGAACATATACAAATTACTGAAGAAGATGGAAACTATGAAGGAAGTATTTTAATAGATCTAAAATTATTTCAAAAAATACAGAAAGAAGACTTAAATTTGTCTAAAGATGCAAACATGAAGAAACTAGGAGGAATAATGAAACGATTTAATCAGAAAGAAAATATAATATACTATGGAAAGATAATTAATGAAACTGCAATAGATATATCAGAAACACAAGGAAATACTTGTATCCAATTATTAAACAAAAAGAAATTAATAGACCTAAAAAGAAACTTAAAGAAAGAAGCACATAGAAAGAAGATTGGTTATATTCATATAGGAGCTATACAAGTTTTAATTAAAGCAACTTTTCTGGAAGGAATAAATTCACCTATAGAGTTAGTATTAAGGGATGATAGAATAACAGATCCGAAAGACAAAATATTAGGAGTGATCGAAGGGAACTTAGCTTATGTTAAGTTAAAATTTGAAATACACCCAAATATTGGTATACCATTAGATACCCAAAGACTAGATCAATCATTAACATGGAACATAGATTCTTAAGAAATAATTTAATGAGACCCGGATATAAGATTTTCTCAATTACTTATTGTGTTAATTATGCACTGACCAATTCTCATCATAGTATTACTTTCAGAAATAATGATAGAATAGATATACCGAGACTCTTTGAAGAAATAGGAAAAATTTACTATCCTAAAAGAAATGAATTAACTGAACTAGGAATTTCTATAAGAAATCTAAAATCACTAAGTTTTAGACAGATTCCTAAACCAATTACTTTTCCTGAAACAGAAAATAATAAGGAAGATGAAAATATAAATAAATTGTCAAACCTAGTAAGAGATTTAGCACAATATTTAAGAAATAGAATATGAATAAAGAAAAAGAATTAAGAAAGATCTACGAAGAATCTTATAGTAAAATAAAACAAGATAAAAGAAATATAAAAGAATTCATGAGTATCTACGATCATTATCTTAAAAAAGATTTAGAAGATAAAAACCGAAAACAGATGGAAAAACATATTATGGAAAAAGAAAAAGAACTCATTAATCTAAGAAATAAAAGAGAAAAATATAAAAGACAAATAATAGAAAAAATAGAAAAGATGACGTAACCATCATCCAATTATTTTAGGTTAACTGTACCACCCTTTGAGGATAGTGACATCGGATAATCAATGGAAATATACTCTGAATTTGATGATCAAACTGAAAAAGAAATAATAAGTGTACTGGTAATGAATTTACCTACTGATTGTAAACAATTAATGATTGAAAAAATAAAAACCCAATTTAGACAAGAAGATTATTATCTTGCAATTATTTCCTTAGACATAGAATGGAATTATATGGAAGAACTAGGATTGGCTTTTAAATATGATGTACTATCTGATTCCGATATATATGAAGATTGGGACTTATTAGATGATTAATTTTCCGCAAATAATAAAAATAATAATGAAAATTATTGGAATTAATAGGGTGGCTCCGATCTGGTATCAGAGCTAAGTACTAATGAATTCTCAAAATATAGAAAAATTTGTCCACAAACTAAGTATGTTAGACTTAACAAATCAAGATGTATTAAACAAATTAATACAAGAATTAAAAGCTGAAGCCACTGATACATGTAATAAACACATGGAATATCATTGTGAATATTGTGACTGTAAATAATACGAGAGAAAAATAGATTTAATAAAAATCATAATTAATAAATTAAATTTATGGACAGATCAACATGAATCATAGATCCAACGGCTCACAACATATACGCCACTGTAGCAGGTGTCGTATTGTTGTCAGAAAACTGTGTCCGAATAGCACAGCTCATATTTAAATGCTTCTGTGTCTTTCCCAGAGTTTATCAATTGTTTTATCTAATTTTAATAAGAAATGCAGCAGCATGTTCCCAATGCTGGCATTACTCACGGTAGGAACTAGGAAGACCATCAAAGCTATTTCACTTTCATTAGCTGTACGGAATTTATTGCTTTCTTTGAGTCTCAATAAATTGGTTAGTGTAACAAACCACTTTGCACATTACTTCCTAACTACGTGCGGAAATAAATTAAAAAGAGAGTTTATTGATTGTTTTTGGAAAATTTCTATTATTTTCATAAGTCTGAAAATATGGGGGTAAAAGTTTTGCGGAGTACTTAAAATAGTACACATAACACAAACAGTATAATTCATACCATGCCTAATAATACACAACGAGTGGGTTTATTTATAAATTCAAACCACTTCAATATATAAACTTTCATGGAATAATCTTTCGTGCTAAAATTTATAAAATCGTTACAAGGCTCTTCAAGGCCACCTATAATAACTTCCTTAGAACATTTGTCCTAAAGGAAACATCCTAAGCTGGTCGTTCTAAAAGATAACTACTGGGAAGAATTCCATAGTTCTCAACATAAAATTTTCACCAACCTCTTCAAGGATCGGGAGTAATATCCTTAAGTGAGGTTAGGAACTTCTCAGCACCACTTGCCCTCGTCTTGCAGCAAAGGACTCGGGAAAAAACCTGATATATTGTAAGAGTGAGATACCAATATATGGATGAATTATGATGACTGTATGCCCAAACACAGAGCAACAGATACAGGCAAATATTCATTTTCAATATATAAATTTTCACAAATAATCATATCAACCAACAATCATCGCCGTTTTTGAAAACATGGCACTTCTATATTTCATCATTATATCCTAGTCTCCGGAGATCCCAACTTCTTTGAAAGATGAGCTATCAAGTTCGATTGCCAATAAGGCACAACGTGTTTTTCCACAGCACTGCCCAAAACTCCTGGCACAGTGATCAACGTGTGTGGATGTCCATAGCATATTGTCCAACACAAGGCACAACAACCCAAGTATATGGACTTTATTGTCCATCAAGGCACAATGAAACAACGTAGCATGAAATACCTTACCCTTCAAGGCATTCATACGAAGCAACGTGGGCACGTCTGCCAAATGCATGTAAAAACATCTTTGTTTCACAGCTTTTCTTTGTATATCATTCTTTCCTTCATCGAGGCTCAAGGCTCACGACCATCCATAAATTTTCAACGTTTTAAAACTTTCATTATCGACACAGGACGTTTTAGTCCGAGTGTCCAATCACAACAGTCCTAGACCTGTACACTAGTCTTGGACTTCGTGGTCGTAGAAAACAACTTTCACCTTTTTACTACTTTCACCACGTTTTATCACAACGTATGTAGGACACACAATCCACAACAACAAAATAGGACACACAGTCCACAACAACGTGTATAGGACACACAGTCCAAAACAACGTATATAAGACACACAGTCCACAACAACGTAAATAGGGCGCACAGTCCACAACTTCATATATAGGACACACAGTCCACAGCGTTGTGTTACGGATCATGGATCCACGTGCTTTAACTCTAGTATCCCTACGTCTCAGTTACTAGGTTCACTTTTCAATGTTATTTTTCGTTCAGTGAAAAACAAATACAAAATCAAAACTTCCGTAACTTATCCAAATTACTTGATATTTTTACTTGAATAAATTCTTTTCAACATCATTTTCTTTTGAAATTCATTTTTAAAAATTTAAACTTTAGGAACTCCATTTCTTTTTCTAAAAATCTCGATTGTTTTGTAAAAATCTATTTCCTTTAAAAAATATAGTAAACCTTTTTAAAGGAAAACTCTTTCTAAGAACATTGGAAACTAACATCTCGTTTTCTATGGTACTTTACTACAAGTGTTCTTAAAATTATATTTTTCTTCAAAATAAGATCTTTCAGCTTAAATAATTTCCCTTTATAAAATTGTTTTGAATCTATTTTTTTTTCTCTTTCATTAAAACGTTACTAAAAAAAATCTTTTCCAAAACTTCAAAATAAATTTTGTTTTTCTCCATGGTTTCTTACTATGAAATCTTTTCAAAGATTGATTTTTTTTAGTGTAAAATCATCTAAATTTTGAATTGAATTTCCTTCATAAAAATTGTTGTTATTTCCTATAACTTTCATTAAACATTAAAATTATTTAATTTCCCATTTTTGTCAAAACCTTGTTAAAAGAAATCCTTACTTGTGATTTTCTTTGTAAATGTTTTCTTAAAGCTTTTATCTTCATTATTTGAGCTCTAACCAATGGTTAGGCTTCCATGCAACAACTTCAACACATATACAACAACTTCAACATATATAAGTAACATGCACATTTACATAAATCATCAACACATATACAACAACTTCAACACATATAAGCAACATGCATATTTTATTAAACCATCAATATATCGTGACCTCAAAATCCAGCCAAAACAGTCACATCAATAATAACATCAATCGAACACATCAAAATAGACACACAAGACATATAATCATCATAACATAATTATCCCTCCGGCTTTCTTCCCTTACCTAATTCGACGGATAGACAAAGTCTTTGTTTTCGCGTTGCCCAGAGCGAACTTCCTTTTTCCCACCACGTGCCGCAAGTCTACGAATTAAGCGAGCGATTTAAGTTAAATAAACAAAGTCGTCTTATCTTCCTAAGTATAAAAATGATGCTAGAGATGCCCGATCTTTTACAAATTCTTGTATTGTGTTTTGTTCTAGACTTACTTTACACACACACACACACACACACACACACACACACACACACACACACATATTAGTCAGGATCCATTAACGCCAAGTGTAAGCACAAATACTTACACCAAATCTTAACCATTAAAATAAAAAAGTCTAATGGCTCAAAAAATTTTAATAAAAAAATTTTAAAAAAATGTCACGTGCCAAGATTTTTTTTCTTCCCCCATTCTTTCCTCCCCTCACTATCACCAGCCCCCGTCCCCTCCCTCCTCTGCTAGGGATTGCAATCAAAGCCTGGAATAAGGGTGTCAAATGGATGGATTGGATAAATTTTTGTATGGATTATAATGGATGGATTAAAAACAATCCATTAATCCATTATGATCCATTAAAATTTTGTTAAAAAAATCCAATCCATCCATGATCCATTTAATAAAATCCATCCAATCCGTCCATCAACAACTTTTTCACGGATGGATATCCAATCCATCCATAAAAGTTATTTTAAAAATTAAATAACTTTTATAATTGTTTCAAAATAATATATCTCTCATACTCAAATATCCACAAAAATATTTTTAAAAATTAAATACTTTTTATAACTTTTAAAATATTCTCTCCCTCTCTCTCCTCATTGAAAGGAAAATTATTTTTAATAAAACATTTCAAATTACTTTTCTTTTTCAAATTTAAACAAGCAAAGGCACTCTAGTTTTATGCTGTGATGATAAAAATTAAAAACTACAGACTTTCTTCAATTCAAGTATATCGATTTAGATCCAAAAGGTGGTGAATATTAAACCATGGCGTGGAATAGCATATAGCTACGTGTCAAGTTATAAAGTTCAGGTGGAGAATAAACTATAAAGTAATAATCCAGGATCAGGTCATGTGCATGGTGCAATGTCAGTTGGAACTTGGATCCATCAGTACGCTTCGTAATCTAGCGCCTCCTGATCCAGTGGATTTAGAAAAACAATGGATGGATCACCATCCATCCTAAAAGTAAAATATCCAATTTGATCCAGTCCATTAAAAATATTTTTTTGGTAATGGATGGATTGGATGGATTTATCTTTAGATGAATTGGGTGGATGGTGGATAAATGGATTTTTTTTCCACCCCTAAAGTTCATCAAAGAATACGGGGCCCGTTTTATGTTTTTCACAAGATATTTTTCATTGGCATATGCACGTAGCAGCACATATGCCACACATTTTAATAGCATAAGATCCCTGATATGTTACTATATATCGTCTATAAACGAAGCTTTCAAGTTTCAACTAATTAACCACAAAGAGATATACAAGTACTGAGATTTAATCAGCTAGAGATGGGAGATAATATACAAAGACAACCAACGTTAGCTTGGGACAAGAAAGTTGAAGAAGAAGAAGAAACACAAGCGCAATTGGATATCTGGAAGTATACATTTGGGTTCGTGGAACAGGTAGTGGTGAAATGTGCCATTGAACTTGGCATTGCTGATGCCATCGAAAGTCATGGAGGCATCATGACACTCTCTGAGATGTCATCAACTCTAGGGTGTGACCCTTCTCGTCACAACGTTCCATGACATTGTTTTACGAAACTTGTTACGACTTTCTGTGCTTTCAATTAGTTAATACTTTTTTTTTTAAGTTTCTCAGCAAAAAAAAAAAGGCAACGAAAAAAGAAAACGTACGTGATAACGTGGACTACAATTGGTGCTCGAAAACAATTAATTAGTTAATACTTAATGTAACAAAAAAAAGCAGATAAATAAAATAAAAAATAAAGAAAAAATAATAAGGAACGGATGAGAAAATTAGATGGAGTGTTTTTTTTGTTACAAATGGAGGTTTTTTTTATTTTGTGAAAAATAATATGAAAAAATTAAATTGGTTTTTGAATGGATAAAAGTTGACCCATTACATTTTTTATTGTTGGTCCAATGTATTTTAAAAAATATTGGATGGATCGTAAACCATCCACTAAAAAAATAATTCAATCCATCCAATCCATTTATATTATTTTTTTATAAATGGATGGATTGAATGGATTTTCTCATGGATGAATTGGATGGATAGTGGACAAATGGATCATTTTGCCACCCATAGCCTGGAAACACCAAGATTATTGTCCCCGTCCCCCATCCTCTATCATTTCTCTCAAAGGACAAATAGAAGGGGGAAGATAGTTTCATATCAAAACTTATCAAATTATTGAACAATAGATGAAGTCCCCTTTTATTAATAAAAAAAACTTCTCTCATATTTCCCATTAAAAGCCTGCACAATTATTCTTATCTAATAGTTTGAAAATATTGGATCTTTGTTCCTAACACTAATTCGGCACAGAAAGGCGCGGCTACTGCGTGGTGGTGGTTTGACACAATAGTTAAGAATATCCAGTGGCGGCACAATGTTGGTGGCGGTGGTGAACGGTGGTGCGGCAGCGGAACACCACTGTTGCGTGGTGGTGGTCTGGTACTGCCGTTCCTCGATGCGTGCAGGGTAGTAGACGTGGCGGCGTAAGGCGTGGCTGTTGGGAGGCGCACGGAGACGTGGTGGCTGTTGGTGGTTCTCCCTGTTGGTGCTTCACAAAATCCCTGACAGAGAAGGGAGGGGATGGGGGCTGGCAAGGAGAAGACCGGGGAAGAAAAAAGACACTGACACTTTCTTTATTTTTTACAAATTGTTTGATTAAAATATTTTGAGACATTAGATTATTTTATTTCAATGGTTGAGATTTGTTGTAAGTCTTTTAGACTTATATCTAGTGTCAATGGATCCTGACTCTTTATATATATACTTTAATCTCATATTTTTATATCTTTACGTTAATAATTGTTGATAGTTCATTTTATACCAAAAATCTTTACTTAATCATGTTAAAAGATATTATTTTCAAATTCATATTTTTCATTCAAAAATTATGACGAACTCTTTTATAAAAGCATTTTCAGAACATCAGTGGTTTTAAAATGTGAATGACCACTCAAAAGACCTTTAAATTTATTAAAAATTTAATGGAAGGTAGCGAACTCACACATCAATACAGTGCAGTTGGTCCCATGTAAAAATTCAAAGGCACTAATTCATTAAAAATCAAACACTGCCTCTGTTTGCACGGGATTCTTCCAGAAATCCAATTTAACTAACTTGTAACTTTATGAAATTATTTCTCTTTATATACATATGTAGAAATTCTAAAACTTCAACAAAACTTTAGTTATACTTTAGTAATAATCCCAGAAAATTTTCTAAAGTTTTTAACTTTCAAAATCATATTTAAAATCATCATGCAACTAACTATGTTCTTATTTTTCGCAGTCAGAATTTGATTCTAATTTGAGATGTGTTTCAACCCAGCAAATCTTATCCAAATATCTATATATTGTATATCAAATTAAAGCCCCAGAAGTCTTCTTTCCAAATATGTATTTATTTTCAGAAATTTGTTCTGTATAAAAACTTATGGGCTTACGAATAAAGATACATCATGCAGCCAGAATTACATTTTACCCATATTGTTCCATACCAAGTTATTATCTTCACTCTAGCATCATCCACAAGCCATAAAACCAACAAGCAAGTGTCCTAGACCCTTAAAAACATACATATAAACATACAATATAAGAAAAATCATTAAAACACACACTCTCTCTCATATGCATGTCATCAAAATGGTGATTTTTAATTAAGTGTTCTTCTTAAAAATACAAAACATAGTCTTTTCAATTTTTTGCCAAGATACATAAAATCTATATTTGAAAATCAAAGTAATTTATCTTCTCAAAAACTTAAAACCAACCATTTTCAATTTGGTACCACATGCATGTAAAAATTTAGGATCAAACAACATGCTTTCCTTGAAATTAAAGTCAAGCCTCCTTAACCCTAACACTTAGGGTTTCGGTCCAATAATTTCAATGGGAAAGGAAATTTAAATTTTTGGTATGAAGCTCATAAGCTTAGAACTCACATGCATGAAGGTTTTAAGGACATGCAATTAGAAAACTCAACAAAACATCAACTTTCCTCCACCTATGATTTTCGGCCATCCTAGGAAAATAGGTTTGGAGGAGTTTTTCATTACATGCAAACCATTAAGATGAAAGTAAAGATGATGGTGAGCTTATAAGATTTTGTTTCTTGTTCAAATGATGCTTCTAAAACTTTTTCTCAAGGTTTGAGATCAAGAACTTAAACATGCAAAGATGACATGCATGTTGAGATTAACTAGATTTCTAAGAAGATTAAGAGCAAAGGATGAGAGCAATACCCTCTAGATGATGAAGTGAAGGAGACGAGTAAGCTTTCCATGTCTCCAGACTCAAAAGCAAGAGGTTGAAGAAGATGATAGTTTAAGTGAGAAGGTGAGTGAGAGAATAGTTGAAATTTTTGAGAGAAATTGAAGAAAGAAAATGATAGGGGTGGAGGAGGGTATTTATAGAGAGTGAAAGTGGGAGGGTGGGGGGACTGCATGGGCAGCAAGGAAGGGGTTTTTTTCATTTTTTTATCCAATTTAAAAATTGAAATAAAGCCATATTTTAAATAGAAAAAATAGCTTTCTTGCAAGAAATAATAAAATGATGAATGGTCATAAATAGTAACACTATGCACATCAATCCCTCAAGTCTTTTCTTCATTATGTCTCTAAAATTCTGCACCACCAAAATATTTAAATAAAACTCTCTTTAATTTTAAATATTTTATAGAATTCTTGAAAAAATAGATGAAATAATTTGTTGTAAGGTTAAGATGGTGTGAAATAAATGAAAACACTATTCAAATCAAATCAAGTCTCTTCAAATCTGCATTTAATATATTTTAAATTAATTTGTTTCATTCCGGTTCCATTAATTTCCCAACTGTGAAAACCGATCGTATTTTCCTTTGTAAATCTTTCTACCCGAAAAATTTATATTGAAATATTTATAGAAGAAAATTTTTAAAATCATGGAAATGGTTATAATTGAGTTAGGAAAAATTAAAATTCAAACCCAAAAAAAAAAAATTTTGTTATTAAAAAATCCAAAAAAAACGCCCCATAAAGCTATGGAAAAAAAATCGGTGTTACATTCCCCCCCCGTCCTCAAAATTTCGTGACTCCGAACTAGACAGGATCTTGTTTCTCAAGATCCTACATTGTATCTCCCACGTCTAATTCTTCCTCACGTGACAATCGTAACTTAAAAATGAAGTTCACGCTTATCCTTTGTTCTACTTATCCATGGCATGAAATTGCTTATTCTCAACTCTTACACCTTGTACTTAACAGATTCATCTTAATCTCTCTTACATAAAAATATAATTTGAAACCTAATCTCTTCTTCCTCAATACTAATCCATAGGAAAATTTCCCTCCGACCTCCTTAATTATTACCATTAACACCAAGAATTTAAACTAAGATTCTCACTTCTCTTATAGCATACATTTCTGTTCCTATCCAAAATGCTATGTCGTATTTTCAGTCGCTTCATTCGTATTATTGCTAAATCCAGAACATAATTCATCTTTATTTCTTTCTCTTTTATCCTTGAAACTTCCACTACCACATTATTCCCACTATCTTCGACATTTCACCTTAGTCTATCACACTCGAAGGACATAATCAACACTTAATCTTTTCACTTCTCAAGATTATATACCACCGCATCGTATCTACTATTCTTGACATTCAACCTTAGTTCCTTAACACGCAACGGATGAGATTAAAATTTAGTCACCTCTATTCTCATTGTTGATCTACTAGATAATCCTTATTCAACATCTAACTCTCTTCGTTAATACCAAGATGAACATTAACTTTACCACAACATGCATCAACTTCCTACTTAAGGTACACCATTGCAGTTTTAGTTCCTCTGAATGTAATCAAAATTTTCAGATTCCATCAAAATTACATACCCCAAGTCTTTTATCAAAACATCGTAATACTTCCTAAGATAAACTGAAATTTAAAAGGAACCTCGTTCGGCATGATTTTCAAATTCATCAACTTTGAACTCCTTCAGAAACTTAGTTTCTTTTGATATATCCTACTACTCAAACTATATCGTAATCATTCATTTCAATCTTAAAGAGAATGATTGCACTCCTTTATGCACTATAACCAAAAAGGAATCACCTCGTTTTGAATCATTTAAAACCATAATTCTTGAACTTCCCCATCAACTTAGTTTTACTCAAAAACTCCTTTTTACTGCTCCTGTTCAGCTTAGGGGAACTTCTATAGACATTTCTCTATAAATCTCCAAACTTATAAAATTAATCTTAACCCTGGATATTGATCATTACCCTAGATTCCTTTAATAATTTTCTGCCTCTATCAACATCTGATTCAAAAAAAAAAAAATTCCTCACTTACTGTCATTGATCTTAAGGATTCACATCTTACTAGCCATAACTATACCTCAAAAAATCTTTCATCATTTCTTGTCCATCCAGCTAAAAGGATGATCATAATCAAATACTACCCTTACTCACTCCCAAGCCAACTTCCTAAGAATCATATTATTTCTATCGCTCATCCACTCGAGTCGAGAGTGGTCCGCTGATATCAACCCCAACTTGGTCCTCAACACTTAGAGCAGATTTTCATGACAACATTGGTAAACTTTGGGTCTTCACTTTGAAACGAAATTTTGAAGATATTTCATGGAGTCTGATCAGTCCTATGATACCCATATCGGTTAGCTTATCCACTGCATAATGGATGTTGACAGGTAAGAAGGATGTTAACTCCGTCAGCCTGTCCATGATCTCTCGAAACAAGATGAGTCTCTTAAAGGCCCTAACGAAATCCATCGCCACACTAATTTCTTGTCAAGGAATGTCTCAAGCGTCAAGTTATCTCTCTTTTATTGTACTCAACTAACTCTGGTATCCTGGTGTGAATCAGATACTCACCCTCACGACTCATGAGGTAGGTTACATGTCAATAACATTTGGAAGGATATGTAGGGTAAAGTTGATCAAGGATGACAAATCCTCTCGAACTATAATATGACATGGTCTTGGAGTTTACAGAAAGAAATTTTCAAGAAAAGAAGTTTCATGATTTTCACTTTCTCAAAAGCTTAAAGAAGAATTTCATCAATCCGAAAGATACAGGAATATCCCGTATGGAAAAAGATTCTTCAATTAGGTTCGGGAATGTAAAAATGCATGGCCAATACACATTTACAAACACGACTCAAATAGAGTTGCCCATTCCATTAGAATTTCCTCGGATAGTTTTAACTCTAAGAGTATTCAACGTACTACAAGACGTTTGTCAAAGGATGATTTTAAAGGAATTTAATCTGACAAAACTGGACCGGGTCACATTTACCAAAAGTAAAAGTGACTAGCATGAGTTTCATCAAGAAGCTTTTGTTACTAAGAAATTATTTGGGTCGTAACTCAAGAAATAGCTATAACCAATTTAGAAGTCTTGATAGATTTCAAATCAAACTCCGAAAATTTTTTCTGACACACGCAAACTTGATTCACTACGACTGTTTGATACAACCATAAGGACTCGAAGAACAAATGTTGACTGACACCTTCATAAAGAATCAAAAAGTACAGTGAAGAGTCTTCTTAAACATGAGACATAATTCTAAAAGCGAAGATTCATATTGTCTTGACTCGACTTCGTACAAACATGAAGGTCTTTCTAAACATACTTAATCCGATTTGTTGCCGCCTTCCGTGTCCTTCTCTGAGCTGCGTACGATAACCAATGACTTAGCCCATCTCTCAGTCATGCGAAAAGTTTGCCTTTCCTCATAAGGGGAATTAATGACTCCAAGGTCTTAAACAGTTCCTCGAGGCGCCTTCGAAAATAACCAGTTTGCCTAACAAACTACGGATTTTAATCACCGTCTGTGGTCACTTGCACAAAAGTGATGCATCATCCTCATGAGCAACACTGACACTCCTCTCGGGACACACTTTATCCCACATACTGTTCTGACATCAATCTCCCTTTTAAGTCGACTCATCTAACTCGACTAACTTTGGAGGCGATATCTTACACGAGGCGATGGAGATCCGATTGAATCTAGGGACTAGATCAATCGAACTCAACATCCTTCATAAAAACAAATAGTATAATTCATATCATGCTTAATAATACACAACAACTGGGTTTATTTATAAATCCAAACCACGTCAACATATAAACTTTCATGGAATAATCTTTCGTGCTAAAATTTATAAAATCATTACAAGGCTCTTCAAGGCCACATATAATAACTTCCTTAAAACATCTGTCCCAAAGGAAACATCCTAAGCTGGTCATTCTAAAAGACAACTACTAAGAAGAATTCCATAGTTCTCGCTATAGAATTTTCACCAACCTTTTCAAGGATCGGGAGTAATATCCTTAAGTGAAGTTAGGAACTTCTCAACACCACTTGCCCTCGTCTTGCAGCAAAGGACCCGAGAAAAAACCTGATATTTTGTAAGGGTGAGATACCAATATATGGATGAATTATGATGACTGTATGCCCAAACACAGAGTAACAGATACAGACAAATATTCATTTTCAACATATAATTTTTCACAAATAATCATATCAACCACAAATCATCGTCGTTTTTGAAAACATGGCACTTTTATATTTCATCATTCTATCTAGTCTCCGGAGATCCCAACTTCTTTGAAAGATGAGCTGATCAGGCTCGATTGCCAATAAGGCACAATGTGTTTTTCCACAGCACTGCCCAAAACTCCTGGCACAGTGATCAACGTGTGTGGATGTCCATAGCATACTGTCCAACACAAGGCACAACAACCCAGGCATATGGACTTCATTGTCCATCAAGGCACAATGAAACAACATAGCATGAAATACCTTACCCTTCAAGGCATTCATACGAAACAATGTGGGCATGTCTGCCAAATGCATGTAAAAACATCTTTGTTTTCACAGCTTTTCTTTGTGTATCATTCTTTCCTTCGTCGAGGCTCAAGGCTCACAACCATCCATAAATTCTCAACATTTTTAAACTTTCATTATCGACACAGGACGTTTCAGCCCGAGTGTCCAATCACAACAGTCTTAGACCTGTGCACTAGTCTTGGACTTTGTGGTAGTAGAAAACAACTTTCACATTTTTACTACTTTCACCACGTTTTATCACAACGTATGTAGGACACACAGTCCACAACAACAAAATAGGACATACAGTCCACAACATCGTGTCTAGGACACACAGTCCACAACAACGTGTATAGGACACACAGTCCAAAACAACGTATATAGGACACACAGTCCACAACAACGTAAATAGGACACACAGTCCACAACTTCATATATAGGACACACAGTCCACAACGTTGTGATACGGATCATGGATCCACGTGCATTAACTCTAGTATCCCGACGTCTCGGTTACTAGGTTCACTTTTCAACGTTATTTTTCGTTCAGTGAAAAACAAATACAAAATCAAAACTTCCGTAACTTATCCAGGTTACCGGATATTTTTACTTGAATAAAATCTTTTCAACATCATCTTCTTTTGAAATTCATTTTTAAAACTTTAAACTTTAGGATCTCCATTTCTTTTTATAAAAATCTCCTTTGTTTTGGAAAAGTCTATTTCCTTTCAAAAATATAGTAAACTTTTTTAAAGGAGAACTCTTTATAAGAACATTGGAAACTAACATCCCGTTTTCTATGGTACTTTACTATAAGTGTTCTCAAAATTATGTTTTTCTTAAAAATAAGATCTTTCATATTAAATAATTTCCCTTTATAAAATTGTTTTGAATCTATTTTTTTTTTCTCTTTCATTAAAACGTCACTAAAAAAATCTTTTCCAAAACTTCAAAATAAATTTTGTATTTCTCCATGGTTTCTTACTATGAAATCTTTTCAGAGTTTGATTTTTCTTAGTGTAAAATCATCTAAATTTTCAATTGAATTTCCTTCATAAAAATTGTTGTTATTTCCTATAACTTTCATTAAACATTAAAATTATTTAATCTGCCCTTTTTATCAAAACCTTGTTAAAAGAAATCCTTACTTGTGTTTTTCTTTGTAAATGTTTTCTTAAAGCTTTTATCTTCATTATCGTACCATGCTCTTAGTGCTTGTTTCAAACCATATAATGCCTTTTTAAGTTTGAAAATGTGATCTGGTTTATCAGTATCCTCAAAACCAGGGGGTTGTTTAACATACACTTCTTCCTCAATTATACCATTTAGAAATTCACTTTTTGCATTTGAATCAGGGTGATTTGGTGTTGTGCAACATATGACATTAAAATGCGTATAGCTTCTATTCTAGCTACAGGTGCAAAAGTTTCAGTATAGTCAATACCTTCTTGTTAGTTATAGCCTTGAGCTACTAACCTTGCCTTATTTCTGACAACTTTACTATCTTTATCCAATTTGTTTCTGAAGACCCATCTTGTTCCAATAACATATTTTTTTTAGGCTTAGAGACAAGAGTCCGGACATCATTTCTGGTGAACTGGTTAAGTTCTTCTTTCATAGCAAGAATCCAGCTTTCATCCTCAAAAACTTCTTCAATGCGTTTTGGCTCTAATTTTGATATAAAGGCCACATTGCTTGATTCTCTTAGTGTGGATCTGGTCCTTACTCCTTCAGAAGGATTTCCAATAATAAGATCCTTAGGATGATGAGTGTTGAACTTCCAATCCTTTTTGAGATCATCATGAAGATCTTGACTTGTGTGCTGACTCTTCTGTTGACTCGTCCGCTGACTTGTCTGCTCCACTTGTCTAACAACCTCAAGCACAGGTTCTGTTTTGGTTAGATCGGGTTGTTGACTTTCTGGCTTGTTTATATTAAGACCTGCAAGATCATCTTCTAGATCTGATAGTTCTGTATCAGTCTTTAATCCATCATTTAATTTAACATGAACATATTCTTCAATAATGCAAGTTCTTGAATTGTAAACTCTAAAAGCCTTAGACATTTCAGAATATTCTACGAAAATACCTTTATCTACCTTAGAATCAAATTTTCCAAGATTATCTCTGGTATTCCGAATAAAACATTCACATCCAAAAGCATGAAAATAAGATATGTTGGGGCTTTTACCTTTCCACAATTCATAAGGAGTCCTTTTTAGAAAAGGCCTAATAAGTATTCTGTTTTGTACATGACAAGCAGTATTTACAGCTTTTGCCCAGAAGTACTTAGGGAGATTATTTTCATTGAGCATAGATCTAGCCATCTCTTGCAGAGATCTGTTCTTTATCTCAACCACTCCTTTTTGCTGTGGAGTTCTAGGTGTAGAGAAATTGTGAGAGATTCCATTCTCCTCACCGAACTGTCTAAACTGCTCATTTTCAAATTCTCCCCCATGATCACTTCTAAGGGTAGAAATATAGAAACTCTGCTCATTTTGTACTCTTTTGTAGAATACTGAGAAAGCCTTAAAAGACTCATCCTTATGTGTTAGGAATAGTACCCATGTGAATCTAGAATAGTCATCAACTATGACAAATCCATATTTTCTTTCAGCCAGACTGGCAACACTAACTGGTCCAAACAGATCCATGTGTAACAACTGAAGAGGTCTAGAGGTTGATACTTGGTTTTTAGATTTGAAACTTGATTTTATCTGTTTACCTCTCTGACATGCATCACACAAGACATCTTTCTTAAAACAAATATCAGGCAATCCCCTCACAAGGTTATTCCTTTTTAATTTAGAAATTAGCTTCATACTAGCATGTCCTAGTTTCTTATGCCACAACCATCTCTCATCCTCTTTAGACATCAGACAGGTTACACTTTGATCTGAGAGATCAGACAGTTCAATCTTATAAAGATTTTGTTGCCTTTTAGCTGAAAAGAGGGTTTTGCCACAATAGTCTTTAACTATGTATACATCCTTGGTAAAGGAAACATCAAATTCAATATCACATAATTGACTTATGCTAAGCAAATTGTGTCCTAATCCTTTAACCATAAGAACATTAGATATAGAGGGAAGAGGGGGTTTACCACCAATAGTACCAATTCCTATAACTTTCCCTTTCTGAGTCACTCCAAAGGCAACGTGTCCTCCTTTCTTAAGTTGGAGGTCTAGGAACATAGACCTTTCTCCTATCATATGATGCGAGCAACCACTGTCCAGGTACCAGCAGTGGTGTTTTCTTTGTCCTGTTGAGGACATCTGCAACAAAAATTATTTGATCTTTAGGTACCCATATTTTTCTGGGTCCTTTTCTGTTAATTCTAGGAGTCTGTGAAGACTTCCTTCTCTTCTTATGGATACACTTAGACATAACATGTCCAGTTTTCCACAGAAGTTACAGACATGTGTAGACTTGGTTACAATTGACTTAACAGATACTGTAGAAGCTTTAGTTGATACTTTATGATGTGTCTGATGGACATATCCAATACCTTCTTTGTTAAGAGAGTGCCTCTAACAGCCAAGTAGCTTAGTCAGATTATCTTTGCCATTAACAAATTTGGCAAGATCAGAAGATAGCTCTTCCACTTTCTGTTGAAGTTTTTCAACTTCTTCAGATGGTGATGTTTCACTTGAGATCTTAGCTTCATTAGACTTTTCAGTCTTCATCTCATTGTTTTCTTTAGCCAGCTTCTCACACTCTTGAGATTTCTGTTTATGCTCACAGGTGAGCTTTACATACTCTCTCTTGAGGGATTTGAAGGCCTTAGATAAGCATTTGGATTCCTCCAGCAACTCCTCATAGGCATCAAGTAATTCCTCATAGTCAGGATGTACCTCATCGTCTGAGTCGGTGTTGGCCATCAAATAGAGATTGGGTTCTTCCTCTATTTCTTCATCAGAAGATGTTGACTCCAGATCCTCCCAAGTAGCCATCATTCCTTTCTTCTTCTTCTTGAAGAATTTCTTAAAATGGGTCTTGAGTTGAGGACATTCAGTCTTGATGTGACCAGGCTTCTTGTACTAATAGTATACAATTGGACTTTTGTCTGTTGGAGTGGATTCTTTGAAGTTCTTGTCCTTGTTGAACCTTCTGAATGGCTTATCCCTCTTGAACTTCTTTTTCTGTAGGAGAAGCTTTATCTTCCTGGTCATGAGAGACAATTCTTCATCACTCTCAGAATCCTCGTGTTCAGACAGGTCAGCATCACTGGATGACTCGTCTGCCTTTAGAGCCTTGGAAGCTTTTGCTGACTTTTGATTAGCTTTCAGAGCAACTGACTTGCCCTTCTTTGGTGCAACTTCATCTCCAAGTTTTTGCTCATGAATAGTGAGTGTTCCAAGAAGTTCAACCATAGTCAAGGTAGTGAGATCCTTGGCTTCAGAGATAGCAGTGACCAAAGGTCTCCACTGTTTAGGTAGACTTCTCAGAATCTTTCCAACCTTCTCAGCATTGGTGTAGATTTTGCCAAGAGATTTTAAACTGTTGACTATAGGTTGAAATCTTCCTATCATTTGAGCAACAGATTCTCCTTCCTCCATGACAAACAGTTCATACTTTCTGAAAAGTATGGCAATCTTTGACTCTTTGACTTGGGCTGTTCCTTCATGTGTGACAGCTAAAGTGTCCCATATTTCTTTGGCAGAGTCACAAGCACATACTTTCTCAAACTCCTCAGGACTGAGAGCACAAATGATGTTATATCTAGCTTTATGGTTCAGCTCCCATTTTGTCTTTTCTGTAGTAGTCCACTGAGCTTTTTGGCTTGCAGTGTCATCATCATTCTTGGGAATGAATGGACCATCTGTAATGACATCCCAGAGATCAAAGTTTGTAGATAGAATGAACCATTGAAATCTATCTTTCCAATAGTTGTAGTTTTCTCCATTGAAGTAAGGAGCTCTGGTTAGGGAAGCTCCTTCAGTCTGGTGACTTCCACTTGAACTGGCTCCAGCAGTCATGTCTATTCTTCAGGACCTTTTACCTCTACACTGTTAGATGCTCAACCCCAGAGGCTGAGCTCTGATACCAACTGAAATAGACAACTATAAACATGAGAAGGGGAGTGGTTGAATTGTGTTTATCAGAATTTAAACAAAGTTGAAAACTTTTCGCATACAGAAGCTTGGTTCAGACGAGTCGAAAGATACAGGACAGACAGGTGACTTGTCTGATGAAATTTTAACAGTGACTTAGGCAAACACACCACTTGATAAATGGATAAGAAAACTAAAGCAACTAAAGAGTTTATAAGGAAAGAGAGATTGACACAATTATTTATCCTGGTTCACTCTTCAAAGCAATGAGCTACGTCCAGTCCTTGGCAGCAGCAAGTCTTATCCACTATAACTGATCAGGTTACAGACTCTAAGTATTGTTTGCACACCTAGCCTCTTCAGGCTCCAAGACAAGTATTCTTTGTACACCTAGCCTCTTCAGGCTCACTCAGATTTGTTTGAGAAATTTGGTTTGTAATAAATGCAACTTCAGACAGACAGATCTTTTACTAACACTCAGAGAGTGGTTTAAATGTAAAGCTTAGGAAAGTCTGCGTAATAACTTCAACTGATTGAAGAATACAAAATGAAAGAATGAAGAAATTAATGCATAGAGTAATGGCTCTTTAATGCTATATGTATTCTCTATGTCTTCATCTTCAATGACTTCTATATTTATAGTTTTCAAGCATTTAAGATCTGTTAGAGACATTCCTTCAAATGTTGGCTTCAAGCAGAACTTCATTAAATACAATTGAGTCATTCTGGGCAGCCATTAATGCAATAGGAACGTTGGTTGTACTCTAACTTGAAGGATCATGGCTTTATGCATCGTGAAACAGCCATATTAGAGTTGTACAGAGAGCTTTTTGTACTTTGCTGAGTAAAATTCTCTTTTTCGTGTAAAGGACCAGAGGTACTAGGGAATAAAGCACGTTGGAAGCATTCTTTAACTGGACTTTGGTTATGATATACGAGGTTGCTTGAGAGAGTAAATTCTGACTTTTCTTGATAAGCGTGAGACTGAATAGGAGAGAAGGCTTCAAGTCTCTTTCTGATGGGACAGCCAACAAAAGCTTGTTTGGTCATTGATTCTTCAACGAGTAACCTCAGACAAGTGTAGGAACTAGTGGAGAGACAGGTTGAAAACGTCTCTTGAAAGAAGTCAACAATCCTAGTCAGCAGACAGGTTGACTTTCGCTTATCCAGACAGGTAGTCATCTATATGAGCAGACAAATGATTCTTACTATTTTAATCTACACACTAGATAAACAGGTTAGCAACCAATATGAAGGTTAATTAAATCATTAACTAATGTTTAGTTCTCAACACAACTTAGGGAAATGCACATCAGATATTTTAGAGACTTAACAGACGTGTCTAGTTTGCCATATCAGCAGACGAGAATAATCAGTAGATTTGAATCAACTAAAGTAATCAAGTAGACGAGCTCTAAGTGCCACGTCACTGGATAGAGATTATGATAACTCACTGAGGTATAGCAAGTCCAAAGACTTAATAAACGAGAGGATATACCATGTCAGTAGACGAGCAAAATAAAATAGTGAACAGACTTAGTCTCACCTATAACTAAGTAGACGGAGTTCTTAAGTAGACGAGCTCCATCTTTTAAATGAATAAATGCAATACGAATCTCTTGAATTTATTTCAAATGATTGTTATTTATTTCAATAGTATATTTGTTCTTCATATTTGTTTATCTGCTTTAATGTTTTACCTTGTTGTAAAAGAAACATAATACCATCAAAGAAATACAAAAAGCAGAATAGTACATTGAAAATTACAACACGATCTGTACGATGACAACTTTGTGGCTGAAAAAGATGGGTTGTACACAAAGTAGGAACAACAGTTTTCAAGTTGCAATGCTCAGAGTAGTGAGCCTCCATTTCGTGCTACCTTGATAACCAAGAGTACATTTCAGCATTGCCAAGATCAAACCTATCAGTCACAACGGATATTATTTCATCTCTAAACGGGAAATTCAAAATGACCGTTGAAGCTTTTCAAGAGAAGGAGAAGGTCACTATAAATAGAAGACCTCAGATACTGAAGAACAACTTTTGCTAGCCAAACTTCTGCCAATACAATATTTGCTAGAATAAACTCTTATTCTTTCAAAAGCAAAATTCTGTAATCTTTTAGTTTGAATATTCTGAAAATATTCAAAAAATCGTAAACTTTCATATCCTCAAACGTAGTGAGTTAAGAAGATCACAAGTTAAATCTCTTTGTTAGAGTTAGAGCCTAGAAAGACTTGGTAAGAAAGTAATACTTGTAAGTCTGGAGAGGTGTTGAATACTTGGTTGTAATCTATTTGGAGAAATAGTGGATAAAACCTTTAAGTCGAAGGGACTGGACGTAGCTCTCGGTTGGAAGAGAGTGAACCGGGATAAAATCCCTTGTGTGAATCTTCTATCTCTAAACTCTTTCAAATTTATTGGTTTTTACTGACTGTGGGGTTTTGATATTGCTTTTGTTAAAGCTTTTAAAAGATTTAATGCTGTGTGCTTGCTTCTGATTTAATATTTTTGTGTGCGAAAATAGTTTTAAAGCTTGTTTTTTCAAAAATTATAAACAAACCCAATTCAACCCCCTTCTTGTGTTTGCCTGTGTAAACTTTAGTTGGTATCAGCCTCGAAAGGGTTGAGCATCTAACAAGTGCTGAGGGAGTATGATCCAACAACCATGGATACAGAATGAAAAGCTATCAACAGACCTCCTCTCTTTGGTGGAACAGATTATGACTACTGGAAGAAGAGGATGATGGCCTTCTTGGATGCACAGAATGTAGATATTTGGGAGCTTTTTGAAACCGGCTACACAGAGCCAAGAGATGAAGCTGGAGCTGCTGCCCCTAGTGCCCAATGGACTCAAGAGCAGAAAAATCAACATCAGCTAAATTTGAAAGCAAAGCACTATCTCATGTGTGCTATTACCAGATCTGAACATGGCAAAGTTCACAGCCGTAACACTGCTAATGAAATTTGGGATACTCTTGCCCTAGTTCATGAAGGTTCATCCCAAGTAAAGGAATACAAAATAAGCATGCTGGTTCACCAGTATGAACTGTTTAAAATGACTGATCATGAAACAATAGATCATATGTTTGGGAGATTTTAGAATATCACCAACAGTCTCAGATCTCTTGGAAAAACATATAAAAATAGAGATCATGTCAGAAAAATTCTAAGGAGCTTATCCAAGCAATGGAGAGCTAAAGTTACTGCTATTCAGGAAGCTAAAAACCTGAATACACTTTCTCTGAAAGAGCTTCTTGGATCCCTCAAGGTGCATGAACTAGAACTGAATGAAGAAGAAAATTCCAGAAAAGGAAAATCTATTGCTCTAAAGGCAAGGAAGGCAAGTTCATCAAAAGTCCTTAAAGCTGCTGAGTCATCAGATGAGTCTGGACCTTCTGATAATGATGAAGGGTCAGATGAGGATGAACTGTCTTTCATCTCCAGAAAGATTCAACATTTGTGGAGAAAGAAAGGTGGTTTCAGAAGGAAGAAATTCAACAAAAAAGTTTTCCAAGGAGAAATCAGACTCCAAGGAAAAAGGTCCACCCCTGTGCTTTAAGTGCAAGAAACCTGGACACTTCAAAGCTGATTGCCCTGAGCTGAAGGATAAAAGGAAATTATTTAAAAAGAAGAAATGCTTAATGGCTACATGGGAGGATCTTGATCTGTCTTCATTAGATGAAGAGAATGAAGATGAGGAAGAGGCAAATATCTGTCTCATGGCAGACACTGCATTAGAAAGTGAGTACACTGATGCTGAGGTAATGGACTATGACCCATCCATTCTTCAAAATGCTTTTGATGAATTGTTGCATGAGTCGTCCATACTCTCTCGAGAGTATAAGAGTCTCAAAAAGAAATTTTCTAAACTGTCTAGAGAATATGATAGGGTCTGCATTGATAAAAAAACCTTAAAAATGAAAATGATATACTGAAATCAGTGAATGTCAGTCTAGCTAACAAAATGGAGTGTGAGCCTGATGTTTCTTGTGAAGTTACAAAATTGAAACAAGATGTAACATATCTGATAGACTCTCTGTCAAAGCTTGTAGGTGACTCAGATAAGCTTAGTCTCATTTTAAGGTATTATAGGTCACCACATGATAAATCTGACATTGGTTATGACAAAGAGAAGCAAGAAGCATCTCACAAAAAGTCAAAACCACACACACATCATAGAGCTTCAAAAGTTCCAGATAAATATGCTAAAGCTAAGACTAGCCCGTCCAACACCTTTTGCAAAGTGTGTGGAAAGAATGTGCATACTACATCTAGGTGCATGCATCATAAGCATACCAAGCATACTCGTCCAGTGACTACTAACAAGAAAGGACCCAAGTCAGTTTGGGTACCTAAAGATAAGATCATAGCTGTTGCAGACTTGCTTAACAACAGGAAAGAAACAAGCATCTTGGTACTTGGACAATAGGTGCTCAGGACACATGACAGGAGAAAGGTGTATGTTCCAAGACCTTAGGAACAAAGATGGTGGTTAGGTTACGTTTGGAGGAAATCAGAAAGGGAAGATCATTGGTATAGGTAAAATTGGTAAACACCCTTTTCCCTCCATTGATAATGTTCTTCTAGTAAGTCGCTTAAAACATAATTTGCTGAGCATAAGTCAATTATGTGACAGTGGATATGCTGTCTCTTTTGATAAGAACATGTGTAATGTCAAAAAAGATGATGGATCACTTTTATTCACTGCAAAGAGGCAAAACAATCTTTATAAGATTGACTTGCAGGATCTCTCAAATCAAAGTGTTTCATGTCTAGTGTCCATTGAAGATGAGCAATGGATTTGGTACAAAAGGCTAGGTCTTGCAAGCCTGAAATTAATTTCAAAGCTAAACAAACATAACCTTGTGAGATGACTACCAAACCTTAAGTTCAAATTTTATGCTCTCTGTGATGCATGTCAAAAGGGAAAACAAGTCAAAGGTTCTTTTGAATCTACGTATGTTGTTAGTACCAATAGACCACTAGAGTTGCTACACCTTGATATTTTTGGTCCAACAAGGACTGCTTCTGTCAGTGGTAAGAAATATTGTCTTGTCATAGTAGACGGCTACACTAGATGGACATGGGTTATGTTTCTAACTCACAAGGATGAGTCTTTCAAGGTCTTTTATGTATTCTGCAAACGTGTACAGAATGAAAAAGGCATCTGTATCACTTCAATCAGAAGTGACCAGGGGGGAGAGTTTGAAAATGAGATATTTCATAAGTTATGTGAAGAAAGTGGTATTCTTCACAACTTCTCAATACCTAGAACACCACAGCAAAATGGTGTGGTAGAGAGAAAGAACGGATCTCTTCAAGAGATGGCTAGGACTATGCTCAATGACAACTCTGTCTCTAGACACACTTCGAGCTGAAGTCATTATCTTCGCTGCTACATTCGTAATGAATATACATTAGACCTATCCTGAACATGACTCCTTATGAATTATGGAAAGGACGAAAACCCAACATTTCATATTTTCATCCCTTTGGTTGTAAATGCTATATTCTTAACACTAAAGATCAACTTGGTAAGTTTGATGCAAAAGTAGCTAATGGAATACTATTAGGATATTATGAAACTTCTAAAGGCTTTAGAGTTTACAATTCTAGGACTCTGATAGTAGAGGAAATTATTCATGTCAAGTTTGATGACAAACAGCCCGATAAGAAATTATCCGAGCTAGATGAAGCTTTTGAAGATCTAGATCTAAACATCTCAGGAGGGACACCCGAGATAAAAGCTGATGATCAAGTAGATGACCCCACTCAATAACCAGAAACCTCCACTTCTCAACATGATACAGTTCAAAAATCTTGGTACTTCAGGAACTATCATCCACAAGATCAAATCATTGGAAACCCCAATGATAGGCTAAGAACCAGATCAACCTTCAAAGAGCAAGAAGACTCTACATTAGTCTCTGAGTTGGAACCAAAGACAGTAGACGAGGCTTTACTAGACAATGGTTGGATTCTAGCTATGCAAAAAGAATAGAATCAGTTTGAAAGAAGCAATGTTTGGACTCTGGTACCCTTACCCAAAGACAAATCAGTTATAGGAACAAATTGGTTTACAGAAACAAACTTGATAAAAATGGTAAAGTAATAAGAAACAAAGAAAGACTTGTTGCTCAAGGTTATTCTCAAGAAGAAGGTATAGATTACACTGAAACTTTTGTACCTGTTGCTAGATTAGAAGCTATTAGAATTTTACTTTAATTTGCTGCACATTATAGTATTATGCTTTTTCATATGGATGTTAAAAGTGCTTTTCTAAATGGCTTTATTAATGAAGAAGTCTATGTTATGCAACCTCCGGGTTTCAAGAGTGAAACTAATCCTGAACATGTATATAAGCTTAAGAAAGCTTTATTTGGCCTTAAGCAAGCCCCTAGAGTTTGGTATGATAGGTTAAGTTCGTTTCTTATGGAAAATGGATTTAATAGAGGAAAGGTTGATACAACCTTATTTAGAAAGTCCATTAAGTCTAATTTCATAATTGTGCAAATATATGTTAATGATATTATATTTGGTGCTACTAATGAATCTCTATGCAACGAATTCTCTAAGTTAATGCAGAAAGAATTTGAAATGAGCATGATTGGGGAACTCAAATTCTTCCTTGGACTTCAAGTAAAACAAACTATGGACGAGGTGCTCATCCACCAAACCAAGTATACAAAGGAACTCCTGAAGAAGTTCAAGATGGATGATTGTAAACCAATGAACACTCCTATGCACCCTACGTCCATACTGAACAAAGATGATAAAGAGAAAAAGGTAGACCAAAAGGTATATAGAGGTATGATAGGATTTCTTTTATATCTTACCACATCCAGACCTAACATTATGTTCAGTGTATGTTTGTGTGCTCGTTTTCAATCTGATCCTAGAAAATCTAACTTATCTGCAGTTGAAAGAATATGTAGATATTTGAAAGGTACTACTAATTTGGGTTTGTGTTTTAAGAAATATAAAGATTACAAATTAGTTGGATTCTGTGATGCTGACTATGCTGGAGATAGAATTGAAAGAAAAAGTACCAGTGGAGGATGTCACTTCATTGGAGCTAATCTTGTCTCATGGTCAAGCGAAAGACAAAGTACCGTTGCTTTATCAACTGCTGAAGCTGAGTATATTTCAGCTGCTAGCTGCTGCTCACAACTTCTTTGGATTAAACATCAATTGGAGGACTACAATGTGTTTGTAAGCAGTATTCCACTTATGTGTGATAATACTGCTGCAATTAATTTATCTAAGAATCCAATATTGCATTCTAGAGCTAAGCATATAGAAATCAAACATCATTTTATTAGGGATTATGTGCAAAAAGGTGTGTTTGATATACAATTTGTGGATACTGACCATCAATGGGCAGATATCTTTACTAAACCCCTTGCTGAGGATAGATTTGTTTTTATTAGAAATCATATTAATATGCTATGTGTGTATTGAATAAAGAATAAGGGTTACTGTATGAGCGTCTAAAACATCTCAATTCTTGTGTATGTTTTATATCACGTCCATTGCATATCTCGTCCATTGTATTTATGTACTGCGTCCACTGCTGTCGCGTCTATGACTATGTACATGATTGCTTTGGACTCGTCCACATATATATATTTAGTAAATGCATTTATTTTGTCTCTATTACAAATTTATCCTTTATTCTCTTTGCTTAGTCAGTACTTCCATCAATCCCATCAAGACCTTTTTATAGTTCCAAGATACCAACGTCGTTTTATCCATAATGACATGTCTTTTCAAAAGATTTTTTTTTATTTCTAAAAGGAAAAACCTTTGGGATTCAAAAATCTTTTAAAAGTAATCTCTTCCCTATGAGAAAAACTTTACACATCCTTGAATCTTCGAGCTATCTATCTCTCTGCCTTCAAACCCTAGCTTTCTGATCACCAAAAATGGCTTCTTCTTCAACCTTCAACGTGGATAAACTCAACTTGGCTATTGAGCATCACTTCAACTTTGTAGTTTTGCAAGATTATAACCTGGATATTAGCAAGTATGTTAATGCTGCTGGATGGGGAGGACTCTTCACAGAGAAAGTCTCTGTTTTTCAAAACCTGATTAGGGACTTTTGGAGAAATGTTTGAATTTATGATACAGACTTATCCTCCGTTGTGTTGAGGAAGAATATTGTAGTCTCAGAAAAGACCATTGATGATGCTATTTTCTGCACCCAAGAAGGGTTAGTTCTTACCGAGACTTGGGAAGCTGATTTAGGTGGTTTTGAGACTATTGAAGTCTGTTTGATGAGAGAAGACACTGTTAGAACTCACTCCTGGAAAGTTGTTGAAATGAAGGATATTGTTCGCATCCTTCATCATCTACTTAATAAGGTAGTTCTTCATAAGGTTGGGTCCAAGGACAACCTCTCTTCTCTACACAAGTTCTGCCTCTGCTACCTCATGACTGAAACAAAGATCAATCTTCCAAGAATTATGTATGGAAGATTTAGGGATGCTGTGGTTAACAAGAATAGACTATCAGCATTTCCCTATTGTCACGTACTTTCAAAAATCTTCAAGGCACAAGGAATCCATGAATACATTGCTGCAAGGACTCTTGAGGAACAAGCCATAATTCTGATTGAAAAACCAATGTCAGCTGCTGACTTTGGAAAAATGAACATAGCTAACATGAACCTCAGTACATATGCTGCTGCTGCTATTGCTAAGACTGAGGAATTGATGAAGATTAAAGAAGAAATGGTGGAACAGAACATGACTGAGACTGTGAAACCAAAGAAGAATATCGGGAAAAAGACCACTGCTGCCAGGAAGCCTATGTCTAAAAGGCCTACTGGAATTATCATCAGGGAGCCTACTGCTGCTGCCCCTCAACCTGCTATTTCTCAAAAGAGGACAAGAAATTTGGTTCTGTCGCAAGATGATGATGAGGATGATGTGGGTAGAATTCCCATCAGTTCTATACTGAAGAAACAAAAGACTGTTGTTGTTGCTGCTGCCCCATCTGCCATTCCAACCAGAAGGAGGCAACCATAGAGGAAAGCCAAAGCTGTCCTTGAGACTGAGGTAACTCTACCTGATAATGACCCTGTTAAGTTAGCAGTAGACGCCCTAGTTTCTAGCATTGAGCATAGGATAGATAATTCTAGTACTTCTGTGAATGTTGATATCACTGATGTATATATTCCCACACTCCTCTCACCACAAACAAACCTTCCAGACCAACCACAAATAACCCTACCTCCTAAACCAACTTTCCAACCCATTATCCTTCCCGATGACCCTTGGTTCAACCATCCTGATGATGGAGTTTGTCCTGGTGCCCCATTTCCAAAAGTCAAGAAAATCAACTTTCCCTATACTGATCCATCAGGGGAAACTGAATATGACTATGAACCAGAAACCATAATTTCGAGATTATGTACCAATTCCCTATGTCCCATCCACTACTCGACCACTTCCATCCACTCTCCACAACCATAGCTCTGCTCTAATCCACCTACCTCAAAAGAAATTCCCACCTAGAAAGATTTATCCCAACTTAATAAAATTTCCATCATTCAAACCCTTCACCGAAGGAGTTCAAAGGCACATCATTTCAGATTGGCACACTGACCCTGCCAAGAAGGATATCTTTGATGTCACCTACAAGAGATCCAGATCATACAGGCATGTCCCATTCATCATGGATAGAAAAACTGGTTGGGAAATGTTTAAGCCTCCCAATACCTATGGCAGAGCTGCTGATTTTGTTGATTAGTTGATGTACAACATGCTGAAATGGGAGTTTGAGCAATTGAGGGTTGTGAGGGCTGCAAACTTTGTCCCTCCAACATGGCTGAGACATAATAAGGATACCAATATTGGGATTAAGCCATACATGATTGCTCCAAGACTGCCAATGCTAGATCTCAACAAAGACAAAGACAAAGACAAGAAGAGAAGAATTTTCAAAGGCAAGATGCCAGCAAATGAGTCAATAATGCTGGATCTCAATTCAGAACCCTTTGACTATACCCTTCTGAAACATTGGCAATCTATTTCCATTGAAGAAACCTCTGAAAAGAAACATGCAGGTGATTTCTGGAAATCACTTGTTACTCACTGCACAAGAAAAGCCTCCTCCTCTGGACTGTCTTAGGAAGAAAAGGAAGTCATTCCAACTGTCAGAGGAAGGTGTGGTATTTCAGACTGCAAGTTCATCATCATCAATGATATTTTTGGACTACCTGCACTAGTCTTCACCTGAAAAATGAAGATGAAATTAAGTGGTTCGAGGACCCAATACTTGAACCTGCTACCTCACCACCTCATAAACCTCCATCAGAGCACACAGAAGAGTAAATCACTATTGAGGATCCTGCTGTAGAGCATGAAGTAGTTAATTTGATAAATGATTGTGAGGAAGTTGCTGAGTCTACTCCCAGACCAAGCACTTCAGATAAGCACTCATCTCAACCTCTGGCTCTCACAATAATTCACCCACAAGATCAACCTCAACAATCAAGAGCATTGGACACACTGCCTAGTCATGCACATGCTCAAGATAGTGGTGAAAGCTCTAGACCATCACTCTCTCTGCCTCCAAACTTTGAAGAAATGATTGGTAAGATCATTGAGGAAAGAGTAAAAGCAAAAGTGAAGGAGCAAGTCAAAGAACAGGTTGTAGAAGCCCTGGTCCCAACAAATCAAATGATGAATCAAATGATGAGCATCATGCTCAATTTTCAGTAAAGCCAGAACTTGACAACTCAGATTTATGCTCCTCCACCAAACTTAAACCAGAACCAAAACCCTCCCCCTCCACCTCCACTTTCATCTTAGTTTATTTTATTTTGTTTACTGACAATGATGTTCCACTCCTTTACCTTTGTCTGATGACAAAAAAGGGAGAGAAAGGAAGAGAATTAAATTAATAAGAAAAGTCAGTTTTTGAAAAGCATATGTCTGTCTGCACATGCATGTCTCTGCTTATGCTTTAAATATTCTATATCTGCGTATTTGATTGCTCTGATATTGTTTACTATGAATTATTTTATTACTCTGATATATTCTAAGTCTACATGTTCATCTCTGTTTGATATGATAAGTAATTACCTTGATACACTCCTGATTCATTTTAAAATGTTCGAATGCTTTGTCTTAGGGGGAGCTTTGTAAGCCTTTTAGACTTTGCTACTCAAATTTAATTAGTTTTTGTCATCATAAAAAAAGAGGAGATTGTTGGAACCAAAGTGATTTGGATTTAATTAATCTCTAAGTTTTGATGTTAACAAAAGGATTAAATTTACTTGGCAAAGCGTTAGTTGTCATCTAACAAGGTTATTCAGTTTTTGCAGGATTACTTAAAATTATATAAGTCATATTTAATATAAAGTTCTTCTTGAAATGAGTAAGTGAATTCTCGTCCAATCATGTAGGCGAGCTGTTAAAAAATGTGTGGTAATTTTTACTCTTTATTTTTGTTTAAGTAAACAAGAATTTGAGTAGACGAGCCTTAAAATTTTCTAAGTAGACGTGTCTAGTTTGCCACGTCAGCAGACGGGAATAATCAATAGATTTAAATCAACTAAAGTAATCAAGTAGACGAGCTCTAAGTGCCACGTCACCAGACGAAGATTATGATAACTCACTGAGGTATAGCAAGTCCAAAGACTTAATAGACGAGAGGATATGCCACGTCAGCAAACGAGAAAAATAAAATAGTGAACAGACTTAGTCTCACCTATAACTAAGTAGACGGAGTTCTTAAGTAGACGGGCTCCATCTTTTAAAGGAATAAATGCAATCCGGATCTCTTGAATTTATTTCAAATGATTGTTATTTATTTCAATAGTATATTTGTTCTTCATATTTGTTTATCTGCTTTAATGTTTTACCTTATTGTAAAAGAAACATAGTACCATCAAAGAAATACAAAAAGCAGAATCTTACATTGAAAATTGAAACACGATCTGTACGATGACAACTTTGTGGCTGAAAAAGCTGGATTGTACACAAAGGAGGACCAACAGTTTTCAAGCTGCAATGCTCAGAGCAGTGAGTCTCCATTTCATGCTACCTTGATAACCAAGAGTACATTTCAGCATTGCCAAGATCAATCCTATCAGTCACAACGAATATTATTTCATCTCTAAATGGGAAATTCAAAATGATCGTTGAAGCTTTTCAAGAGAAGGAGAAGGTCACTATAAATAGAAGACCTCAGATACTGAAGAACAACTTTTGCTAGCCCAACTTCTGCCAATACAATATTTGCTAGAACAAGCTTTTATTCTTTCATTCTTTCAAAAGTAAAAGTCTGTAATCTTTTAGTTTGAATATTGTGAAAATATTCAACAGATCTTAAACTTTCATATCCTCACACGTAGTGAGTTAAGAAGATCACAAGTTAAATCTCTTTGTTAGAGTTAGAGCCTGGAGAGGCTTGGTAAGAAAGGAATACTTGTAAACCTGGAGATGTGTTGAATACTTGGTTGTAATCTATTTGGAGAAATAGTGGATAAAACCTTCAAGTGGAAGGGACTGGAAGTAGCTCTCGGTTGGAAGAAAGTGAACCAGGATAAAATCCTTTGTGTGAATCTTCCATCTCTTAACTATTTCAGTTTTATTGGTTTTTACTGACTGTGGGGTTTTGATATTGCTTTTGTTAAAGCTTATAAAAGATATAATTCTGTGTGCTTGCTTATGATTTAATCTTCTTGTGTAGGAAAATAGTTTTAAAGGTTGTTTTTCGAAAATTATTAACAAACACAATTCAACCCCCCTTCTTGTGTTTGTCTGTGTCAACTTCACGACCATTGTGGAAAAATTGGGCATGTTAAATCAAAGTGTTTTGAGATAGTGGGGTATCCACCAAATTGGGACACACACAGAACAGAAAGAAACTTTGGTAGAGCAGTAGGACAGAATGTTGCACATTTTACTTGTGCTGATGAGGTGCAGAAGGAGGGGTTGAGCCACAAGATTACAGGACATGGTCTGCATGGAACTTGTGTGACTCAAGAGAATATGGATGGTAATGTTGGCATGCTTAAAATGCATTTTTGGGTTCTAGATAGTGGTGCATCCCACCACATGACCCATTTACTTTCTCTTTTAGAGGAAGTAAAGAAAATTGAAAAGCCTTTTAGCATAGTAGTGCCTACTGGAGAATCAGTTTCAGAAGAAAGAATGGGAACTATACCATTGAATAGCAATATTAAACTGAATAATGTTCTTTATATGCCAAGTTTTAATTGTAATCTGATTTATATTCATAAATTGACTCAAGATTTGAATTGCCAAGTGATTTACACTATGAATGCTTGTCATATACAGGACCAGGACTCGAAGAGGAGGATTGGATCAGGTGAGCTACTAGATGGAGTGTATGTGATCAAGATTCCAGCAAAAGGGTCTTCCTTGGCAGCAATAACAAAGGACCTCACCACCTTGTGGCATACAAGGATGGGGCATCCTTCAAACCAGTCTCTACAATACCTTTCTTCTTTCATTAAATGTAGTTTCAACTTCAATAACATGTCTTGCTATGATATTTGTCAAAAATCAAAGTAATACAGACTTAATTTCAATCAAAGTAGTAATAAAGCCGAAGAACCCTTTAGTTTAATTCATTGTGATCTTTGGGGCAAATACCATACACCTTCACACAATGGACCACATTTCTTTCTTACAATTGTTGATGACTACACCCGAGGGACTTGGGTATTTTTGATGAAAAACAACGCTGAAACTAGTACTATCCTTATGAATTTTCACAAAATGGTAAAAACACAGTTTAATAGAAGTATCAAAAGGGTTAGGAGTGATAATGGCATTGAGTTTGTTAACTCTACCATTAGAGGATTCTTTCAAGAGGAAGGAATTGCCCATGAGACCTCTTGTGTGGCTACATCTTAAAAAAATGGAAGAGTAGAAAGGAAGCATATGCATATTCTAAATGCGGCTCTTAGGTTTCAAGGGAACCTTCCTTTGAGATTTTGGGGTGAATGTGTCCTTGCAGCCACACATATTATGAACAGAACTCCTACTGTCGCAAACAAAGGAGTCACAACCAATGAAATGTTGTATAATAAACCCCCAACATTGTAAGACTCAATGTACAAGTGATTTTGATGTATGACAAACATATCATTTAATGTGTGTGCAAGTGTTTTTGGTATCCAATTGCTAAGACAGGTATCAAGCTAAGAATGTCAAGTTAAATGAGCAATTCAAGAGGAATATACAAATAAGAACTTGAAGTATTCATAAAGAGCAACTTGGAGAATTCAAAGAGCAACAAGCAAAGACAAGGATCATGGAATCATCAAGACAAAGCTCAAAGGGAGGTTAGAATTTAAGTCTTAAATGATTGGAAGAGCAAAACCTCTTTTAATCATTAATAGCTCTTTGAAGAAGCATAAAGAAAATCATTTTCATATCATGCATTAAAAGGAATAAGTTTTATAAATAAAATGATTTTTGGAAGTTAACAAAATTCTTTGTCAGTACAACCATGTATCAAATGGGTGTATATCAATTTTGGAACTGACAAAAAGAACAAATGAATTTTGATATTCAGTACATAGATGTACTACACCTCTGTATCATATTATATCTGATATGTTATTGAAAGGTTAACTGAATACAGTCATGTACATAATCTATGTACGCGTGTATTCAAGTTTCTGAAGTATCTGATGTTCATTAATACATAGATGTACTGAATGGTCTACTGGTTGTTAAACCAAGAACATATTTTGAAAAAAACGTACAAACATGTACTACACACAGGTGTACAATAGTTACCAGTATGAATCTTGGCTGATACATCCATGTACTCAACCCATGTTCAAGAAACCTGAAACTGAATAACTGAATCAGTTATCAGTCCAAATCTGTTTTCAATATATCCCAACGTTCATATTTTGTTTTCTATATAAACTGGCAATGAAAGAAAACTTTACAACATATCAATTACATTCTGAAAGATCAATTTAGAAAATTTCACCATCTTCATTGAGCTATATTGTGAAGTAGAAAGTGTTCTTCTCTTAGTACTTCAATTTGTGTATCTGACTTTTGAGAGTTATATATCGAACATTTTCTTTCTATCTTGATTGTAAGAGAGTGGGGAATCTCTCTGTGTGTGATTAGGATGAGGCATCCCTAAGGTTAGAAAGAAAAATTGATTGAGGCTTTTCACAAGGGTGTGGTATCCCAAGGTGGAAAAGTGCTCTGTGGTGTTAAAGGTTTTTCAAGCACCTGGGTAAAGCTTGCTGTGTTAGTGTGTGAAAACCCACATGTGGAGTGGGGACTGGATATAAGTCATAGTGGTGGTGACTTAACCAGGATAAATCTGGTTGTGTGGTTATCTCTTAACTCGAACTCCTTTATTTCTGTTCTTGCGCTTATAAACTGTTCTTAATGTTTAACATCTGAATTGAACCTATATCATATGTTCTTGATTGTTTATGTTAAGTCTGAAGTTTGTATAACCTAATCTTGAATCTTAAAGGTTGAATTGAATTACATAAAAATTGTTCTTGAACTTTAAAGATTGATTTGCATACTTTAAAATCTGTTTTGTTAAAACTTAGAACTTGGTTTGTGTTTTAACAATTCTGTCCCAAATCTTCTTATCCTCTTCATCAAATCAAGATTTGTGGAAACCCCTTTTCTATTTTACAAAGATCCTGTGGCAAAGTTTTGACAAATTTTTAGAAAAGTTTTAGGCAGGAAAAAGAATTAGAAAACTCAATTCACCCCCCCCCCCCCTCTTGAGTGTTTGAAGCCACACCAACAAACATATGAACACATAAAGGTTTTTGATTGTTTGTGTTATGTTAGAAATGCCTCTAAGACTGGGGATAAGTTTGATCCAATGGTTATCCTATAGGAAAAAAGGCTTTGAAAGTGTACAGTTTGAGAACCAAAGAGTTTTTGATTTCTAAAGATGTGATCTTCTATGAAGATATCTTTCCTTTTATTACAAACATCAATCCAATACATGTTAATGAAAACACACCTAACAATATAAATCCATCTCAACCCTTGTTACACTTTCCTGATGAGACAAAATCTCACAGTGAAGAGGATCAAGAGGATTCAAGAAACAACTCTTCTGGTCAGACAAGTAATGAGGAGGGCACTATGACTCAGAACACAGATAGCAATGCTCATAGTGAGGGGGAGAATGCAGATCTTCCCCAACATAACATCCCTACAGGTGCTAGGACTAGACAGCCACTAATGAGTGTGATTTCACATCATAATTCATCATCATTTTGCATGCATTTTCATGTAGATCGGGTATTTTTATTTTGTTATTTGTTAATTTTCCTTTTGGAACGGATAAGGTGGTATTGCGGAGTGTTTGTGCTGGAATTTTTGATAAAAATGCTTAAATCAAGTTGTCATGGAGTTTGTTTGAAGTTGAAGCTTGAAAAACATGAAAAAATGCAAGGCAGAGGCTGTCATGACCATGATCGCTTCTGTTTGGAGAAAAAGAAGAAAGGAGTGAACCAGAAGCTGTCATGGCCTGGCTGTGACAGGCACCATGACCGTGACGAGAAAATTTTGGGATTTTGTTATCTAATTTGATCTGATTTGTAATGGCTTTAATCCCAAGTTAACCTAGACGATAAATAAGATAATTAGGCTCGAAAATAGGGATCCTTTGGCTGCTACAAAGGAAGCTTTGACTTGATTTAGGATTACTCTTGCGACACCCCTTCCAAAGATATCACATTTAAGTAACTTGTTGCGAAAAATGAAACTTATGGAAATAACATGTTGCTGGTTACTTTCGGAAAAATAAGTTTTCTGATTACTTATCCATTTTCAAAAATGGTGATAATTTTTTTTTCTTTTCATTTACTCCACATACAACCAAACACCATCAGCATAATATACAACTATATATCATACGTATGCATCACGAGAGTTTTACACAAGACCCTCATCCTACCAGGTCATCTCCTACAATCATTATAACATGACAACATACTAAAACAAACCAACTATAACACAGTGGGAGTCTGAAACCACTACTCAAAAAGATGGCTCTCAGCAGCCAGAAAGTCAGACTAACTAAAACCCCACTTTTCCCAAAAATGGAACCACATCCTACAGCTGGTTGCTACTAATGAAACCCGTTGGGGAGTCCAATGTAGACATCCCCACCCCCAGGAGGTGTATCTGGAGAAGATACCTCAACCCCATCTCCAACATCCGGGACAACACCACCCTCAAGAGGAACATAGTCCGGATCAACCATCAGATCCTCCTCCATCTCATCCTGCACCTCCTCCGGGATCAACACAATAGGCCCTGGAGGTGACTCTGGGGTTACCTGCTGTAAAGACTGAACATGCGAGGGAAGGTGATGTTCCAAGTTCCCATGCTATACCGAATACTGCAGAATCATCCAAATAAGAGGTAGTGAGACCTCAATAGCCTCCATACCGTGCACGCATCGTTGTGGCCCAACTGCCAACGTCCCAGAGAGATTCCTAACAGGACCTGTATAGGTGGCTCTTCGATCCCCTGGGTTTATGACCCAAGAACCACCGTCGTCCGCGTTATCAAATGTTAGGGCTGGGATCCCCAAGTAGTTCAGATCCACTCCGTCTGGACTCATCTGTACTCAGATACATATATTCCACATAGTAGAGGAAACAACAAACAAATATGCAAGGGTGAGATACCAATATATGAGTTTTGATAAGACAATCACATGCGCGACACACAAAACAAACATATACTTGATATTCACAACATAATAATTATGTCAATGGGATTCATACCCGATAGTCATCGCCATTTCATAAAAATGCACGACACTTCAATATTCAAGCTCTAACTTGGTATCTAACTCCAGAGATTTCCTGTTTCGTTTTGAGCAGATCAAGCTCTTTTCATGGATCATTGTAAAAACGAAATAAAACAATGTCCAAAGAACATATAACACATTGGTCAACACTCAGTCCACCATGGTCATTGCTCAAAAATGTACACATTGGCCCACTCAGGACACAATAGTTACTACGATAAATGGAATTTATTGTCCATAACCCATTGGCCCACTCAGGACTCAATATTCATCGCATTAAATGGAAACATAGTCCATTAAAGATACATTGGCCCACTCAGGACTCAATGATTAAATGGAAACATAGTCCATTAAGGATACATTGACCCACTTAGGACTCAATGATTTTAATCCATGGCACGTCTGCCAATAAATGCATGAGAAAAACTTTTATTCTCGTTTTGTTTTCTTTTTCGTCATAATCTTCCCTTGTCAAAGCTCAAAGCTCACGATCATGCTTAATTTTATATTGACTTTTCCACTTTAAGAAAACACGGGACACACCAGTCCAAGTGTTTTAAACTCAACACAGGACATAAAAGTCCGAGTGCTCAATCGCAAAGCCCTAAACTGATACACCAGTTTTAGGCTCGCGGATATGAGATTCACATTCCTCATATCAATTTTAGGACACTTAGTCCACAAAATTTTTACAGGACACTCAGTCCACAAACACAGATCCCAGATCTACGTGTCAACAGAACACTAGATTCCGACGTCTCGATTTCTAGGTTCATTTTTCCTTTTTAAAACATTTCGCTCAGTGAAACAAAAAATACAAAACCAAAACTCCGAAAGCTTATCCAAGTTTAACGGAATTATTTTCACTGAATAAAACTCCTTTACATAGATTTTTTTCTGTTAAAACTGTTTATAAAACGTGAAATCGTAAACAAATTCTTTTCTTTCCAATTACTTCATTTCTGAAAAATCGTTCTCATAAAAACATCAACTTTTAAAAAGGTTTTTCTAAATAAAACTCATAATAATAAAATGATATCGTTTTTCTCAAAATTTTCTGTAAAAATCCTTTTATAACTCAAAATGACTTTTCTGTCATAAATAATTATTCAGACGTCAATATTATGTTGTTTTCGTAACGTAATTACTTTAAATAACATTTTATAATATAATTGAATTTATTTTGGAAAAACTAAAGCCTGTGAAAAATTTTCACAGTTCCACCCTTACTGTCACTCATTAACTCATTTTACACTTGAAAATATTATTAAAATAATATTCTTCCATATTTCCTCAAATTTCCACAATTTAATCTTTTTGATTAAATATTTAAACTTATCAAGCTTTTATCCTCAAATTAATTTAAACACTGACCACTGTCAGGTTTCTCAATCCATCACTCAACAACATATAATTTCACCACAACATAGAGCATACATCACAATTATTGCATGCATCACAATTATAACTTAACAATTCAGTTATAATCACACAAATCAACATATCACATCTAAAGCATATAGCAAATTAAACAATAAACAATTTAAAATCACAGGAAACCACAGCAGATAAATTACAGACAACTCTAAGATAACATATGGCTATCTTGAACTCCTCAGGTAAACTCCCCTTATCTCTTGAAGATTCAAATTTCAGTTTCACAAACAACTTTCTGATTTGGATCTGGTTTCCTTCGTACCGCTCATATCAACTTAACACTGATTGATCCTTCATCACAAATCATAACCAAAAATTAACAAAATCAAACAAAACTCATTGTGTTCATGAGGGTTATGGTCTGGCCTTCACTATTAGGCAAGAAATGTTAAAAATTTTCTAACTCATGGATTTATGATCCTTAAACATGATGGAAACCTAATCAATGATCATGAACCAAGAACATTGAACAAAACTCATCTAACTCCATGAGTTAAGGTTTTGGTCTTGACACTAAAGTTGGGTTAGAAT